>JARYGA010006126.1:0-27981 GCA_030545235.1 Helianthus tuberosus
TAAGGCTTGTTACCTACTGATGTTATGAATAAATTTTTATACCTTAATAGTAAATAAAAGTGTTGAACTCAGATTTCCAAAATTGACCCTTAAAGCGTATGTGAAATGACCAAAATGCCCCTACGGTGCATAGTTTGGCCATAAATGATAAATTTCACATATGTAAGATAACTTACTAATATATCTTATTAAAATAAGTAAATTGCTGATCATTTTAGACCAGAACCTCAGATTTATTACTTAACCTCTTTTATAAACATTAAAAAGACCGAAATACCCCTTCGGGGCATAAGTTGGTCTTAAATTCATTTTGGACATAACGGAAGGTATCTTACTGATATTACAACATGTTTAAGTCATATTAACTTAGGAAACATGTATATGACTCTTATGGTTACCCGTTACGCATATTTCGCGTTCGGATCGGTTTATGTAACTAGTTTACATAAATTGACCAAAACGGGTCAAACCTTATCATTTTTGCCTCAAAATCCAGAATGCATTTAGTCTACCCATATTATACAAGTCTCCAAACTTGTCGGGTCTAAATCACATTCTATTCCGGTCTTCGCTTAATCATGCGTTTTGAACCGTAAACCTTTCCTTAAAACTAACCGGTCTAAGTTACGACTTAAATAAGACCCGTTAGGAATCTAATAGGTTAATAAAACCTTCGTTCCAGATTAAGAGCCCCAGTAGAAGTACTTGTGCTTGCTGATTAGAATAGGTAAATACTCTTAACTTATTTTCCCTATACGGGCTTGGGATACGGTATTATAATAATACCGCTTGGTCGGGTATTGAATGTTTAATCATATTGTGGTTAAATTATTGAGGTAACCCATTTAAATCTGTATTGTTTGAAATAAAAGCCTTTAGGGGTTAATGACCATATCCCGGATATCCTCGGCATCATTATAATAGAATGGCCACGTCTTAAGCACGGGGTGTAGGCGTACACCTGACAATTGCTTAAGGGAAACGGTATCTCACTCTCTTGTGGGCCTATACTTGTGGCGTGTCTGCTAATCTTGACTCGGTTTCTACATCGGGCCCTGAATGTATAACGAACATGTAAATCTGTATACAAGATTATTTTAACTTATTGCCCCAAGTTATAAAAGATATTTTGTGCCTTGCGCATTCAAATCAACTTTTTTAAACTCTTTTCAAAATGAGTCAGTTAATTGTATTTACCAGTGTAAACTGACGTATTTTCCAAAAAGATTAAGTGACATGTACTGTACGTAATTGGCTGGAAGCTCAGGGCGTTAATAGAGAATCTCACAAGTTCTAGATGCCTAAAGTCTGTTGAACAGTTATCTTTTATTTGATCCGCCTGTGGATCCATCTTACATTCCGTTGTAACACTTGATATTACTTTTGAATCGGTTTGTAATATATTTATCTTTTGCTTCCGCTATGCATTAAAAATTGTGTTGTTTGACTATGATGATATCAACTACGTCGCGATACTCCCCACCGGGCCCACCGGTAATACGTGGAAATATCGGGGTGTGACAGTAAACCTCAACAAATGAGTATATCTTTACATACGCAACTGTCAGGTGCATGCCTACACCCCGTGCTTAAGTCGTGGCCATTTGCAATTCTTTAAATGAGCCAAGGATATCCAGGACACGGTAGTTGATGTACTGCAAAGTACTTATGTTTATAGTGTATATTTTGGTCAGTTTTTGGTTATTTTGAGTCTAGTTTAGGTTAGAATTTTGATACTGCTGACGTTAAGCTATGTTTTCAGGTCCCGTTGCTTAAAGTGATGAAAAACGAGGCAAAACAAGCAGTTTGGAGGGAAAACGGGATGCGTATGCGAGTCGGAGAGCTGAATAAACAAGAAAAAATAACACAGTAGATATAGGGGCGCCGATGTACGCCTAGCCCTAAGGGGGTATGTGACATCCCGTACTTTCAGGTTAACGCCGTTAACCCTTTTCTGCTAATTACAATTTATAAACAAACAAGTTAGTAGCACACAAACAAAAAACGGAGTTAATTTGGTTAACTTTCCAAAACGAAGGACCTGAATGTCATTCTACAAAGTTATTGTGATAACTTTCTACCCAAGCTTTGAATTGAGAAACTTGAGGGACCAATTATGCACTTATTGTAAGTTGTTTCAAAAAAAAAATAATAATAAAACCAAACCCAACCCTGGATCCCCATTCCCCAGACGTCAACCTCTCTCCCTCTCTCTACTCTCTCTCTAGAAAACTCAAGAAAGAAGCTAGGAAAACTTATCTTTTCGGGTTCTTGATCTTCATCTCTATCGTTCTAGGTAATCCCTCTAACATACACTCATAACTTATTATTCATGGCTGCGTTTCTTGATTCTACATGAATTCTTGATCTTGTTGAGACTATTGATGCATGATAACATGGATGCTATGTGTTAGGGTTTTCTAGAAACATGTATTTTAATGCCTAGATGATGATACTTGTTAATTTAGTAACTCTATGATCATGTATGCATGATAGGGGTTTGGTTATATATGATCTTGATAATGAAAATCGATGCTAAATTCATGTATGTGATGTTTTTAGGGTTTTTGATTGCTGAAAATAGGGTTTATAGTGTCATAAACATGTTTTAATTGAAAGCTGAATTCAAATAGAATCTGAACAGAATTTACAGCCAACTTATATCGGTTGTAATAGGGTCCAAACTTAACAAAAACGTTCAATTTCTAAACCTATGATGTGCTTCCAGGAAATATCTTTCAAACCCCACTGGAATTGCATTTTTTCGACGAAAATTGAATGTTTTATGAATTTTACCGTATTGAAGGTTCAGGCGTTTTCTGTCAGAATTTGTAGCCCATTATGAATATCATAACTCAATAGAGGAATTGATTTATGATTTGAAATTTTTACTGTAGGTACTTCCAGTTGATTCCAAAAATCTCCAACTGGAATTTCGTCAATCGGATAAACGATGAATTTTAAATGAATTTTTCCGTAAGCTGCAGTCAGAAGTGACGAATCTGATTGCAGCTTAGTAAATGAATTTTTACGATTTTTTGGTAAAGAGTTAGACCTTGAAATTTTAACACAAGGCCTAACCCTCCGAGAGGTACGTCACATAAAAAATCATAATTTTTGTATACTTGTAATCAGATTAAACAGGTCACCAAAAACAGTCTATTTTCAGTGATTTTTCTATGCAATAAAGCATGAATGCATAACGACCGAACTTGCTACTTTTAGTATCCATGCTTGTTTGATAGTTGTATAAATAGCGTATATAATATCGTAGAAAGGTTGTGAACATGGTTATGGAATCTTATGATAGACGTGCTATGTGATTGCTTGTTTGTGTGCTAGTTGCTAGACATGTGTAGGACTTTCGTGCAGTGTCTAAACAAAGTCTAGCATACCATAGTGACTATAATAGGGCGTCGTCGGTAGCTCTAGATATCATACACTTAACCTAATCTGCCGAGCTAATCTAAGGTGAGTTCACACTTTCTACAAGGCATGGGATTCCCGGTGGTTTGGGAATGGGATAAGGAACAGTATTAAAATCCTGCATATTCTCCTTGGGTAGGGTAGGTACCTCCATCCTCCTTGGGAAGGATGTCAACATTAAATCCTGCATATTCTCCTTGGGTAGAATACATACCTCCATCCTCCATAGGAAGGATGACAACATAGAACTTACTAGACAAAACTATATCATGAAGTCCCTCATTTTTATATCGACTTAATCGTCGGGCCAATGGCGAACGGGTCATTATTTAAATAGCGCTATTAGGTTTGACAAGCCTCACACCGTGCCACAGAGGATGGGAGTGGACTAATGTACTTGGGCACTTAGTCAATGATGATAGACATTGACGCAGGGCACATAAACATGACTAAAGTTAGTAGTCGATATGGTAACGGGTCTAGTGGTTTACAACATGGGGTAGCCCCCACTGGTTATGGTTTGGGAAATGAGGAACTGGTTAACTCATGGTTTTCGAAATAACTTATGATTTTTGGAACAACATTAAAATGGAGAACCAACTATGAACTCGCTCAACTTTGTTGTTGACTCGTTGTTAAATACCTTGCAGGTCGTTAGGTACTTAGCAGGAGCTTGCATGGGAGGAGTCGTTGTGGGACATGGACTGTTGTGTGCCATGTTAAACTTATGAACTTTAACCTTATGAACTATGAACCTATCTTTTGGTTTTGAACTTAATGCTTCCGCTAATAACTTAGACTTTGCTAAATTGATTTGTCGCCAATTATATTGTTTGGTTTGGATTTTATCTATTTATTTATATTGTTCAATATGATTGGTGGCTGGATCTTGGTCAGTCACGCTCCCTGCGGTGACACTCTGCTTGTGGATTTTGGGGGTGTGACATATTGGTATCAGAGCCATTGGTTATAGTGAACTTGGTTTTAAAAAGTGAAAAATCTTTTTGACAAAAACCAGACTATAACATGTTCAGTGCTCAACGATCCATAACGACGCTTCGCTCCACGTGCAAGACTCAAAACCTAGGTGGTATGATTTATGTTTGTATTGCCCACTTGGTAATTTACATTTACATTTACATTGTGTGTTGCACATGGTGTGCCCAGTTAGAGTAGTAACATGTTATCAAACGAACCGACATCCGAGATGTTTTTGAGCATGTTTTGAGTTCCCTATACTTAAACATCAATTTAGAGCTTTGAAATGAGGTTAACGGGGCTTAAACGTGTCAAAAATGTTTCGAAATACAAGTTTTTCAATTGTAGGGACTAGTTTTGACATTCTGCCAAACTAAGCTCTCGCGGGCCGCGTAAGATGAGCCCATATCTTACGCGGGGCGCGACCTATGCACAGACAGAAACATTGAACTTGGTCCATTTCAGCTGTTTTGATGGTTTTCAACCATTGTTTTGGATACCATCTGCTTGTTTTAGCTTGTTTAACATGTCCCCATGGTTTCTAAAACCATTTGCCCACATGCATGGCCAAGATTGATCCCTCTTTAGCAAGAAACAATCTTAACGGTTTGTCGAAAACTATAAATACCCATGCCCTCATTCCATTTTCTGCACCCTTGATCATTTTAATGCTCTAAGTTGAAGCCTTTGCTTCATACCTGAGTGTTATAGATCAAGTTCTCCCTAGCTTGGACCCTTTGTAAGCTTCTTTCGTTCTTTTATCGCTTTTCAAGCGTGAAAGTCAAACAGTGTTTGACATTCTGCTTTGACCAGTCTTTGGTCAACACAAAGTTAGGTTGAACTTTGCAACATGAGCGTAATCACGATGGTTATAGTCCCTTGTGACTATACCTACTGATTACCACGTTGACTAGGCGTAGTGACGAGTCGTAGTTTCCGTCAAAATGCGTATTTATGCGTATTTTGCAACCAAACTACTCTTGGGTATCAAAACCCTTTTTATTGGTATCAAAACTTGTTTTCTAACTTAGGTAAGCATGTTTTAACATGTTTAGCTCGTCACTTTTAGTTTAATGCTTGTGTAGAGTCGTAAGTCAAGCGGTCTAAACCACGGCTTAAACTTTCAAACTCGACCCGTTTGGTCGATCATTAGGATTCGACCAAGCATGTTTAGTGACCATAGTTATATAGGGAATAACCTTTCGAGGTTATACCTTATGGTCACCTAGTTTAAGTAGGTGTATGATAGGTAGTTTATATGCCTTAGGTAAATGACCAAAATGCCCTTTGCATGCATAATTGGATTTTAAGCATATGTAACGTAAACTTTTGTCACTAAACTGATTATACAACATATTTAAACATGTTTAGGCATATAATACTTGTCATAGGACTAGTTAGACATCTCGAACGCGCGCTTTGCGCGAACGACGCGTTAAAATAGCATAAGCTATCTTAATGGGTCGTAACGGGTCACAAGCACTTAGGATAGGTTCCGTTTTAGAATGTAGAATTTGTTAAACCATATCACATGAGTTCCAATGCTCATTTGGTTTCCGAGACCTCATTCTACCCAATCTTCTGACTTAGGAACCGATTGTTTAATTAGTGATTCCATACTAGGTGCCACTTGATTCCTTGATTTCCTGAGCTTCGTTGGGACACTTAATCATGGATACTTGCAATTTCAGGTGAGTACATAGACCCCCCTATTTTTACTGGTTTCAAATGTTTTGGGTGAAACATATGTGCCTATTTGTTATTTTCATGATTTCAACTATATGATTATACATGTTAGTACTTATGTTTTGACGAATTGAACAATTAGTTATGGTTTAAACACAAATTTTCAAAGATTTTAAAACTAATTGTTGGATTGTACTTTCTTTATACATTCACCAAGCCGATTGGTATTACGATATAGCGCTATAGGTCTAGACACCCCATTCCTATTGTATGGAATGCCAGAAACCAAATTTTAACCAAATAGAAATTGCCTTTGTGGTATTTCTATAGTCTCCAAAGTGTAGTTTGATGCACTAAGGTTTGAATGAATGCTAAATCACAGTTTCTTTTGTATATTTTGATAAACTACCAAAGTACAGTTTGATGTGCCCTCCATTGTGATATTATTTACCAAAGTATATTTTGATAACTATGTACAAAATCCAACATATGTTTTAATATACTACTGACCTTGTTATTTACCAAAGCATAGTTGATATGCTATTTTCAAACCAAAGCATAGTTGATATGCTATTTTCAAACCAAAGCATAGTTGATATGCTATTTTCAAACCAAAGCATAGTTGATATGTTATTTCCAAACCAAAGCATAGTTTAAGATGCTATTTACAAAACCAAAGTATACTTGAGATATACTACCAAACCTACTATTTCATTAACCAAAGTATATTTGATATACTGTCTATTAAACTATTTCAAACCAAAGTATATTTTTGTATATACTATATACCTTTTTATCAAAACAATACATTTTTAGAAACAAAACTTTTTACAAGGATTCATGGCTATTATTTTGTAAACATAAAACATTTTTCTTGTGTTAACCAAAGCCATGAATCTAATTCACAAAACCTATGTTACTCATAAGCATTTTTATGCTGACGTACCTATTTTCACATATGTTTCAGGTGCTGCTATGTGATGATTGTTGATGCATGCTATACATAGGATGGACTCGTGCCTTAGTGACTTTAAAACTTGAAAAATAATATTTGTATTTATCTAATTTGTCAAAAAACAATGAGTTTAATAATTCAATAAAACGAAACAATTTAATCCATGGTTGTGAAACAATGATTCTGTTTCAACACTCCCTGATGTTTCCGCCATGTTTTGTTGTTTTACGTGGTCGGGGTGTGACACCTTTCTACTGACCTGTGTTTGTTGCTTAATGCAATGCCCAATTTTTACTATTCACTTAAACATAACCATCAATCCCTTACCACAGTGACACTACGTCCCCACTTCTTCATGTAGAGACATGATATTCGCTAATTTACACATATTTTAGTCCCCCGTTTTACCCCTATTTTATGCATTTTTGGCCGTAAAACCGTCATTCGGATACTTAATTATCTACACTTTTGTTTACAGGCCAAAAACTGCATACCAGACAAGATGATAGCGAAAACAAAGACTTTCCGGACAAAACGACGAAGCTGCGAACATTCTGTTAAGGAAACTGACCTGGGCGTGTGGAACGGTCGTGCGACTCAATGCACGACCGTGCATCTCCGACAAACGATGATCAGCCCGGAAAAGAACGAGGGTGCGACTAGGAGTGCAATGCACACAAGGGCCAGCCCGGTGACGAACGGACGTGCCATATGAAGAACGACCGTGCGGATCCGATGAACCAGCAGAACCTCGGGGATGAACGACCAGTGCAGCAGCTCGTGCAACAAGAACTCGGCGAAGAACGACCGTGCCATATGAAGAACGGTCGTGCGATATCGAATCTGGTCAAAGATCTGATGACATCATGCAGTATGGTGCACCATACCCAATAATTGCTTAAAGTGCACGGTCGTGCCACAGGAAGAACGACCGTGCCACAGTGGAAAAATATAAAAACAGAACAGAAACATTCTGTTCGACATTCTGGAATTTTGGGAGCTTCACAGGCGATTTTACAGGCTCCGGAGGCTATGCTTTTGACCCGGATTCAAGCCACATTGTGTCGTTTAGCTCCATTACTATCCGGATTCTTAGTCTAGTGCTTGTTTATGGTTTGGTTTTCTAATCTTTCCATGATTTTGTTAATCTTTCAAGTACTTAGATTAATGTTTATGTATTATTGTAGCCTTTGGGCAAAAACACAACAATCCCTTGCTTGATTATAACCATTAGTGTGTTAATCTTTGTTTGTAATGACACTTTGAAGTATTTTCTATGATTATCTTTGATGATTAGTTTGCAACCTTGTTATTGATATTGATTTCTTGTTTATAAGTAATTATGTTGGATGATTGATGCTTGGTTAGTTAAGATAGTTGAAAAATGAAGCTTAATTAATCTTGTATTAGTAAACTTTGAACTTGGTTAACTAGTTTAGCTTGGTTTAAATGTGTGCATCATGATACTAGAAATGGTTAGTGATTTAATAAAATGTAATTATTGTTAATCAAGAGAGCTTGCCGTCACGTAAGGACCTTAACGGGTTAGATGGTGTCGTTATAAATTCTTGCCATGATTTGTTAGCTTAGTTAGTAGTTTAGGCGAAAATTGCTATCTTGGTGAATTATTGTGCAAGATTTGTAAAATGAACTCGGTTGTGATTTAATCTAGTTTATGCTTTTCTCGGTGGTTGCATTGTGTTTATCGGTGTCGCTTTCCTTGTTTAAGTGAGGTTAGAAAACTCCTAACGGATGACTAACTTATTTTTAAGAGATTTTCATAGACATTTATCAATTGCACGTTAAAGAACAATTTTAGGTGGTTAAAGTGTGTTTATCGTTTTAGCTTTCCGAATGATTGTCATGTTAGGATTCCCGAAAGGGATACTAATTGTCTCTAAATTGGAAAATTGACCGAATGCTTCTAGTGCCAAAACCGACTTAGTTGACATGCTTTGGTTGTGTATTAAGCAAGGCTTTTTATCTATTATCTATTATGTTTTTATATGTATTTGTTTACGCTTACTTTAGTTTAATTAAAATCAAACAAAACTTATGTTTTTACCGGTAGTTTAGTGACAAAGGTCTAGTATTATTTCTCCGCCCATTTCGTTGGATCGATACTTGGTTCTTACCGATACTTTACTACATATATGACGGGGTACACTTGCCTCTTTCGTGTGTGTTTTGATGTTAAAGTAATAATCACTTTTGTAAATTTAAAACCGAATCGTGTGTAATTTCATTGCAATATTATGTATATATACGCACACGTCAAGACACTAATACGAACTCACTATAGTTTAGAGAATTTGGAAGGCTCGACGTTCGATCATTGGTGATCACTTCTGGAAACCCTGAGAATGGTGATTTGTTGTTGATACGATCATACCCTCTTGAACTTGTTTTCACGTCCTTTCTTTGAAACCTCTTGACTACACAGGCATATTTCAGTTTCATTCGCACGACCTAAGTAAACTCCTCCAAATTTGGTTGCTTACCGACTCGATAAACCGCAAACTCATCTAAGTTCATGGACCAAGGTGAATTAATCCTCCTTCGCATGTGGGCGAGCCTGACAACTTAGACGAAAGTTTCAGTGAATCCTAACACTACGAACTCGTGCAACAACCATTCTTCTATGGTAAATTCTTGTTATGATTGATATATCCACGTGACACCCCTTTTTGACAATTGGCGTTCTTCATTTTAACCTTATGCAACTTGTGTACGACCTGCTACCTGACATCAAGTAAACCCCTGTTACAGATCCTTACACGCTTACGCATCGATTGTGACTACCCTTTTTGCATGTTTTCACATCCAGTCGCGATAAACTTCTCGAATCCTATGATCCTCATCCTAACAACATTCTCCGCGAACTCTCGCCTGGAAGAGTTACTCTCTATGAATGTTACTCGAGGAGCAATGGGTTATGAATATCACAGATATGGAGGTATCACGAGAATCGTGCTTAGAACTCGATACGACCGAGATATGTTCCCAGTCACGACATTGGAATTTAGCCTACCTTGATGGATATGTCACTTGATTTTTTTCGGCGACATTCGAATCTACTCTAAGAACTAGTAGAACGATACCTACGCCTTACCATGGAACTCCTACAACACAAACAACCTTCTATTAAGTTTCTAACGTGCGACTGTTGACGTTACAAAGCCCGCTTCTCTTGATCGTATGCACAAACCCTCACAACTCTAACTAGAAAGATTGCTCAGGGATCCGTGTTTCAACGGTTGAAGGTGAAACTCTGTAGTACCCCCATTCGTTCGTTACCTAAAGGAACAGACGACTTCGTTGTTATTGTGACGTGTCCATCCAAGGAGTTAGTTGTGTGTTGAGGCAATGTGAGAAAGACATTGCTTACACATCATGCCAACTCAAGGTTCACGAAAAAAAACACATTGCCCACGATTTGGAGCTGGGAGCAGTAGTGTTTGCACTCAAGATATGGAAACATTACCTGTACGGTACCAAGTGCACCATTTACACCGATCACAGGAGTCTCCAGCATATTTTTGACTAGAAGGAGTTGAACATGCGGCAGCGTCGGTGGGTCGAACTTCTTAATGATTATGAGTGCGTGATCAAGTATCATCCCCGCAAGGCCAACGTTTTGGCCGATGCCCTCAGTCGTAAGAAAACCAAACCTAAGCGTGTACATGCGTTACAGCTTACTATCCACTCTAGTCTTCCTACCCAAATTCGTAATGCTCAGGTTGAAGCATCGAAAGAAGAGAATCTTAAATCTGAGTCCCTGCGGGGCATGGGAAGCAAACTTGTACGCTAGGAAGACGACACTTACTATTTCTTGGAACGTATCTGGTTTCCATCCTATGGAAACCTACGAGACCTTGTGATGGGCAAAGCGCACAAGTCTCGTTACTCGGTGCATCCTGGTTCTGACAAGATGTACCAAGATCACAAGACTTTGTACTGGTGGCCCCACATGAAAGCTAAATTAGCAACTTATATTAGTAAATGCTTGACCTGTGCAAGGGTTAAGGTTGAATACAAGAAGCCATCAGGACTACTCCAACAACCAGAGATCCCAACATGGAAATGGGAGCAAATTTCCATGGATTTTGTTACTGGCTTACCTAGATCTCATCGAGGAAACAATACCATCTGGTTGATCATGGATCGACTGACCAAGTCTGCACACTTTCTGGCAATCAAGGAAACCGAAAAGTTTTCTACCCTCGCAGACATCTATTTGAAGGAAGTAGTTGCTAGGCACGAAGTACCAACTTCCATCATTTCTTATCGTGACCCACGTTTTGCATCTGATTTGTGGCAGGTGATGCACAAATCCTTTGGCTCACGTCTAGACATGAGCACAGCTTATCATCCACAGATGGATGGGCAGACTGAATGCACCATCCAGACTCTTGAAGACATGCTTCGAGCATGTGTAATCGACTTTGGTAACGGCTGGGAAAGGCACCTAACTTTGGTGGAGTTTTCGTATAATAATAGTTACCACACAAGCATCCAGGCTGCTCCGTTCGAGGCTTTGTATGGACGGAAATGCCGATCACCCTTATGCTGAGCCGAAGTTGGCGACAGCCAAATCACAGGCCCAGAACTCATCGTCGACACAACGGAAAAGATTGCCCAAATACAACAACGAATGGCGGCAGCTCGTGACCGTCAGAAAAGTTACGCTGATAGACGCAGGAAACCGCTCGGGTTCCAGGCAGGGGATCGAGTGCTACTTAAAGTCTCACCTTGGAAAGGTGTGGTTCGCTTTGGTAAACGGGGCAAGCTTAATCCGCGTTATGTCGGACCTTTTGAAATCACTGAGAAAATCGGCAAGGTGGCGTACAGACTAAATCTGCCCGAAGAGCTCAGTGGTGTTCACAATGTATTCCATGTCTCAAATCTGAAGAAGTGTCTGTCAGATGAGACCCTCATAGTTCCTTTCAAGGAACTCACTATCGACGACCAGTTGCGCTTCGTCGAGGAACCGGTGGAAACTATGGACCGGGAAATCAAGACTCTCAAACGTACCAAAATACATATCGTTCGAGTTCGGTGGAACTCCCGTCAGGGCCCAGAGTTCACTTGGGAACGAGAGGACCAGATGAAACGTAAGTACCCCCAGTTGTTCAAGAGAGGTGAGTCCGGTACTGAACCTACTTTGAAATTTCAGGACGAAATTCCAAACCAACAGGGGGATGATGTGATAACCCAGGAAAAACGCACAACACAACTAGCTTCTCCGGCAACGATGTGCTAAATTTCGAGACGGAATTTCTTTCAACGGGGGGATGATGTGACACCCCAAGAAAACGCTCAAGCGCACTAACTACTTTAGTGACTGCATACTCAATTTTCGGGACGAAAATTCTTTCGACATGGGGATAATGTGACATCCCGTACTTTTAGGTTAACGCCGTTAACCCTTTTTCTGTTAATTACAATTTATAAACGCACAAGTTAGTAGCACACAAACAAAAATACGGAGTTAATTTGATTATCTTTCTAAAACGAAGGACCTGAATGTCATTCTACAAAGTTATTGTGATAACTTTTTGCCCAAGCTTTGAATTGAGAAACTTGAGGGACCAATTATGCATTTATTGTAAGTAGTTTTAAATAATAATAATAATAATAATAATAATAATAATAATAATAATAATAATAAAAAAACCAAACCCAACCCTAGATTCCGATCCCCCAGACGTCGACCTCTCTCCCTCTCTCTCTACTTTCTCTTTAGAAAACTCAAGAAAGAAGCTAGGAAAACTTATCTTTTTGGGTTCTTGATCTTCATCTCTATCGTTCTAGGTAAACCCTCTAACATACACTCATAACTTGTTATTCATGGCTGCGTTTCTTGAATCTACATGAATTCTTGATCTTGTTGTGAATATTGATGCATGATAACATGGATGCTATGTGTTAGGGTTTGCTAGAAACATGTATTTTAATGCCTAGATGATGATACTTGTTAATTTAGTAACTCTATGATCATGTATGCATGTTAGGGTTTTGGTTATATATGATCTTGATAATGAAAATTGATGCTAAATTCGTGTATGTGATGTTTTTAGGGGTTTTGATTGCTGAAAATAGGGTTTATAGTGTCATAAACATGTTTTAATTGAAAGCTGAATTCAAACAGAATCTGATCAGAATTTACAGCCGACTTGTATCGGCTGTAACAGGGTCCAAACTTGACAAAAACGTGCAATTTCTGAACCTATGATGTGCTTCCATGAAATATCTTTCAAACCCTGGAATTGCATTTTTCGACGAAAATTGAATGTTTTATGAATTTTTCCGTATTGAAGGTTCAGGCTGCGTTTTCTGTCACAATTTGCATCCCATTATGAATGTCATAACTCAATATAGGAACTGATTTATGAACTGAAATTTTTACTGTAAGTACTTCCGGGTGATTCCAAAAATCTCCAACTGGAATTTCGTCAATCGTATAAACGAGGAATTTTAAATGAATTTTTCCGTAAGCTGCAATCAGAAGTGACGAATCTGATTGCAGCTTAGTAAATGAATTTTTATGAATTTTTGGTAAAGAGTTAGACCTTGAAATTTTAACACAAGGCCTCCGAGAGGTACGTCACATAAAAAATCATAATTTTTCAAGACTTATTAACAGGTCACCAAAACAGCCTATTTTCAGTGATTTTTCTATGCAATAAAGCATGAATGCATAACGACCAAACTTGCTACTTTTACTATCCATGCTTGTTTGATAGTTGTATAAATAGCGTATATAATATCGTAGAAAGGTTGTGAACATGGTTATGGAATCATATGATAGACGTGCTATGTGATAGCTTGTATGTGTGCTAGTTGCTAGACATGTGTAGGACTTTCGTGCAATGTCTAAACAAAGTCTAATATACCATATTGACTATAATAGGGTGTGGTCGGTAGCTCTAGATTTCATACACTTAACCTAATCTGCCGAGCTAATCTAAGGTGAGTTCACACTTTCTACAAGGCATGGGATTCCCGGTGGTTTGGGAATGGGTTAAGGAACAGTATTAAAATACTGCGTATTCTCCTTGGGTAGGGTAGGTACCTCCATCCTCCTTGGGAAGGATGACAACATAGAACTTACTAGACAAAAGTCTATCATGAAGTCCCTCATTTTTATATCGACATAATCGCCAGGCCAATGGCGAACGGTTCATTAGTTAAATAGCTCAATTAGGTTTGACAAGCCTCACACCGTGCCGCAGAGGACGGGAGTGGACTAATGTACTTGGGCACTTCGTCAATGATGATAGCAATTGACGCAGGGCACATAAACAAGACTAAAGTTAGTAGTCGATATGGTATCGGGTCTAGTGGTTTACAACATGGGGTAGGCCCCACTGGTTATGGTTTGGGAATCAAGGAACTGGTTAACTCATGGTTTTCAAAATAACTTATGATTTTTGGAACACCATTAAAATGGACAACCAAGTGTGAAATCGCTCAACTTTGTTGTTGACTCGCTGTTACATGCCTTACAGGTCGTTACGTACTTAGTAGGAGCTTGCATGGGAGGAGTCGTTGTGGGACATGGACTGTTGTGTGCCATGTTAAACTTATGAACTTTAACCTTATGAACTATGAACCTATCTTTTGGTTTTGAAGTTAATGCTTCCGCTGATAACTTAGACTTTGCTAAATTGATTTGTCGCCAATTATATTGTTTGGTTTGGATTTAATCTATTTATTTATGTTGTTCAATATGATTGGTGGCTGGATCCTGGTCAGTCACGCTCCCTGCGGTGATACTCCGCTTATGGATTTTGGGGGTGTGACAGGGTACCCTACTCGTAGCGTCTAGCCCCCAAATACGCAGAAAAGTTGTTTTGCGGTTAGGTTTTGATGAGATGTTCTTGGGTATATATATGAAAGGAAATTGCCGTCAATAGGGTGACGAATTTGTGAAGTCTGAAAACTTATTTTGGAGATTGAAGTACTGCGTTTGAAGAGTTTGGATCACTGGAATCATTGGTTCGAGTTCGGTTTGAAGATTGAAGACTTGCACGGGTTTTTTAGTTCCTTGTTTGTTTGATTTCTCTCTTTCAAAACTTGTAACCATGAATTCTTGTTTGAATAACTTTGTTTTGCTTTCATTGATAAACATGGTTGGCTAAACGCTTAAACTGCCTAGACTACGATGAAGAGATTTGAATAAAGTTTGAACCTTTTTAGTTAATTGCATGTGTTTATGGATTAATTGTGTTTTGTAAGAGGTTTGGTTTACTAATTTGGTGTGTATGTGTATTTTAATTTGGTTAATTATTATCAATTGCTTCGTGTGAATCTAGTTGGTTGTCTGCTACGGAATAGGTTCATGCTAGATCTTTGACCTTGTGTCTTTGACCTTTAGGGTGAATTGTCCAATAAACCTTAGAAGTAATAGTTAATAATTTGCTAGATTTCAGTATTCTACTAGTCTTTATAGCTGGAAGGTTCGGGGCTATTGGTAGGTCCTACCCGGTGAATTTTTTTAGACAGTCTTTGGAAAAAGTCATGCCCTAGTTGCCCCGTCGGTTTATTAGTCTATCAACTCAAGTTAAGAAACTCAAACTACCCTAGATCTAGAATTGGAAAAGAGTAGGTCAATATTTGGGTACTTACACAATAATTAGATAACTGGAAGGAAGTCTAATAACCGGTAGGATTAACGGCCTAGGTAGTGCCATAAGTTTCATCTCAAGAAGGGTTGAGGGGCTTAGTTGGTATCTTAATAGGTATAGTATCATAAGATCCCGGTTCCATAACACATGTGGTTAACTTAATTGGTTAATTCTTAAAATCAATCCAGGATTCTAGTCTAGGTGGTCTTCATCATCATCTAAGAAAAGTCTTCATATTAGTTCGTATTAGCATAGTTCTAGTTAATAATTAGTTTAATAGATTTCCTTAGGTTTTCAATAACCCGCCCCCCAAACAATTAAAAAGTTTGAGTCATGTCTGTCAGAGTCTGTTAGAGTTTAGTTAGCGTGATTAGTAGAGTCTTATGGTTCGATATTCAGACTTCCTTAGGTCATACTACAGTGATCGGTACACTTGCCGATTGTGTGGTTTAGGTCGAGTCTAGATTTGAAGCTTTTTAGTGTCTAGCTTAGAGAGTCTAAAGTAATTAATTTGTTTTGTTTTGAGTCTTTTATTTTTACTTTTATTTTGAGTCTTAGTGACTAGTGTCTGTTTTTCTCATATTTAGGTTTTTGCTTGTAGTGGATGCCACATCTTCGTTCGTACGGACCGCCGCCGAAGCCACCAGTCACAGAGTCATCATCTCGATTGGGCCAAGGCCCGCAGGTTAGTACTTCATCCTCTTCTCATTTACCACACTTTGATACCTCTCCATTTCCCTCACCACACCATTCACCTAAAGTTTCCCCACCCGATAGTCCCACTTCTAGCACCTCTAGCGCCCCAGATAACATAAACTTAGAACAATGGCCAATCCAAGACAGACCGTCCATTAACAAGCCACCCAAGGTTTCACCAGTCTTGCTTCACCCATCACCGTTCCACCTATAATAAACAAAAACTCAGGGCAGATTCCATCGTATGCCATGCAAGCCATCACCAATAACATCCAGTTCCACGGCCGCGAGGACGAGGACGCCCTCGCCCACGTAAACCGTTTCTCTCGTATGCTTGCTACTTTTAGCCTTCATGGAGCCCCAAACGATGCTACCTATTTACAACTCTTTCCCTTTTCACTAGCCGGCCGTGCGGCTACTTGGTTGGACTCTCAGTCAACCGGTACTTTTACCACTTGGGCGGGCCACCGTCAAGCCTTTCTGAACAAATATTTTCCGCCCGCTAAAGCCTCACGTCTTCGCAATCAAATTCACTCATTCCGCATGGAGCCGACGAGCCCTATTACCTTGCTTGGGAGCGATTTCAAAACCTTGTCGCTCGATGCTCCCAGCATGGTCATTCTGATTGGGCCATTTGCGATAAGTTTTATAACGGTCTCACCTAAGAGACTCATGATCATTTTGACAATAATGCGGGAGGTCATATGATGGGCATTCTTACTGTTGCCGAGTGTTTAGAGCGTTTTGAGGCATTTGCCCAATCTCAATCTCAGTCGAGATCTGATCAACGGTATCAAAGTGGCAATTCAAATACCACTACTAGTGCACCCACTCGTGGGGTGAACCATATCACTATGGACCCTAGTATAGCCGTCGTATTAGAAAACGTCACTAGAGAGCTCAAGGAGATTAAGGCAAAGGTTGATAAGTGTGAGTTTTGTTGAGGGGGTCACGATATGAATGCGTGTCCATTGTTAGTTGGTGAGGAGCAGGTTGATTTCGTGGGAGGGGGTCAAGGTAGAGGTCAACCTAGTGGGTTTGGTAGTAATTTCAATTCGGGTTGGCGTAATAATAATAATTTTCAGTCCACTGGTAACCCCCCTGGTTTCCAATTAGCTCAAAATCAAAATAGGGGACAGGGTTCAAATGGGCAGTTCAATAAGGGGTTCAATGGGCAGGTCAGGGATGGGGGGTCAAGTATTCAGGTTCAACCAGTTCAGGGTTCAAATAGTGATCTAGGGGATAGTCTTGAGAGGATAGTGGCCATGATGAGCCAGTTAGTCGTTAAGGACCAAACCACCCAAAAGATCGTTACCGAACACGACCTTATGCTTAAGAACCACCAAGCCTCTTTCCAAGACCATCAAAGGGTCGTAGGTGACATGTCTAGGAAACTTGAAGAGAGGTTACCCGGTCAGTTTGCGGGTAACACCCAACCGAACCCTAACGCCCATGCCAAAGCCATTACCACTCATAGTGGCAAAATCGTAGGGAACCCGAGAGTTGAGGAGAGAGTAGCAGAGGAAGATGAGGAGATTATAGATGAAGAAATCGAGATGGAGGCTCCCGGAAAAGTGCAACCGAGGCTAAGCCCAGCAATTACCGCACAGCCCGGTGAGCCTCAAGGAGAGAAGAAAGTAGAGAAACCACACATAGACATTAGACCTTCTCCACTCGTAGATCATTCGTGTGTCCCATTTCCTACACGTCTTAGGAACCAAAAGTACCCCAAGGAATATGGGTAGTTCTTTGATATCTTCAAGCAATTGAAGATTAATTTACCTTTCATTGAGGCACTCCAATCTATGCCCAAGTACGCGAAGTTCTTAAAGGACCTTCTTAGAAACAAGGAGAAATTAGGGGAGTTATCAAATGTTCCATTGAATGGAGGGTGCTCCACAGTCATTCTGAATAAGCTTTCGGAGAAGCTCACCGATCCTGACATTTTTACTATTCCATGTCTATTTGGTAGTAACACCAATACTCGAGCCTTAGCCGATCTAGGTGCTAGCATCAACTTGATGCCCTTTTCTCTCTACGAGAAGCTAGACTTAGGAGAACTTTCACCTACTCATATGACATTATCTTTAGCCGATCGATCCATGAAATACCCGAGGGGTATTGTCGAGAATTTGCTTGTTAAGGTCGACAAGTTTGTTTTTCCCAAAGATTTCGTCATTCTCGATATGGAAGATGATGAGAGAGTCCCTATCATACTTGGTCGTCCGTTTTTGCATACCGCTAAAGCCCTCATATGTCACACCCCGACCACGTAAAACAACAAAACGTGGCGGAATCGTCGGGGAGTGTTGTAACAGAATCATTGTTTCATAAATCATGGAAATTTGAAATTTTGTTTTATTGATTAAAAGAGTTACAATGTCTTAACAACAAAGAAACACAACATACTTAACTAGTCTTGCATCTTTTAATGTCACTAAGGCCCAAGTCTTCCTACGTGTATCTTGATCAATCCTATGCATCATTTCCTGAAACACATGTGAAAATAGGTACGTCAGCATAATGCCTGTGAGATACATAGGTTTTGTAAAAATAGGATTCATGACTTATAAGTTTAGAAAAAGTTGTTTAACAAAAGTCAGTCATGATCCTTGTAAAATGTTTTGTTTTTATAAATCATTTGAAAAGCGATGATAAAGTAGATGATATGTAAAAGAGTAATGTAAGGTTAAATGAATAACCAAGTAAAAATGAGTTTGTATAAAATGAGTTGTTTTGTAAAACAATTGTTTAGTGAAAACATGTCATTTGTGTAAAATGTAATATGTCAAATATTAAAATGGTTTAAATAACGCTACAATATGGAATACTATAAAAGCACTTATATATAGGAAGTACCAGCGGCGTATCCACCATGCTTTTATCTTATTACACCCGCCTCCTTATTTAAATCACTTAAACAAAACCAATCACCAATGTAAAAATGTTTATGTATAGTCAAATGTCAAATGTTTGTGTGAAAACCATCAAATGTAAATCATGTATTGTGTAATCAAAAGTTATGTATGGTAAGTAAAATAAGACTACTTAAACCACAAGTAAAAATGTACCAAACAAAGTATTTGAATAAATCAAAAGTTATGCGTTGTAGAATAATGCATGCTTTACTGATACAACATTTATGCGGTAATGTTAAACGCCTACATTCAAGCCTTGAGACAGCAGGATAACCTTAGAGTAAAAGTTATCAAAAAGAAATGTTTTCGGATTCGGTCATTCCATCCATCCAAACAAACCTAGGATTTTAGGAACGAGATTTGTCAAGTCCTATGGTACCACTACCTACTACCGAGCGGCATGATCGGTGTTAATGAATGTAATTTAGTCCCGTTAAACAAACCAAATGATATACCAAATGTAAGCATTTTTTATGTAAATAATGTACCTAGTATGCTAAGTGAACATACAAGGTAGAGATATAAAACAATGTGTCCATATGTTACGAGAACATATGCAACAGAGATGCAATATAAAACAATGTACTAAGTATGCTAAGTTAACATACAAAGCAGAAAAGTCATGTAAAACAATGTACTAGCATGTTAAGTAATCATACATAGCAAAAGAAATGTAATGTAAAACAATGTGCTAGCATGTTAAGTAAACATACATAGCAAAAGATAATGAAATCATGTACTAATAGTGTACTAATGAACATAGCAAGTATATGATATGAAAACATGGAAAGCATGAAAATAACAAGTAGGCACATGTGTTTCACCCCAAAACGTTTGAAAACCAGTAAAAGAGGGGACTATGTACTCACCTGAGGGTGCTTAGAAGTCTTTGAACAACAACCAAGCAAGCTAGAGGGATCACGGAATCAAACGGCACCCTATATTGATAACTACATAAATAACCGGACCTAAATTAGAGGATCAGATAGTACGAGGTTTTGTAAACCAAATGAGTATTGGAACTCATATGATATGGTTTAACAAACTCTACATACTAAAAGGAAACCTAACCTAAGTGCTTACGACCCGTTTAGGTAGCCTATGCTACTTTAACGCGTCGTTCGCGTAAAACGCGTTCGGAATGCCTAACTAGTCCTATGACAAGTATTATATGCCTTAACATGTCTAATATTGTTGTCTAATCAGTTTAGATATAAAAAATTATGTTACATATGCTTAAAATGAAATTTGGCATAAAAAGGGCAATTTGGTAATTTTCCTAAGGCATATATATTACCTATCATGTAACTAACTAAACGACGTGACCATAAGGTATAACCTTGGAAGGTTATTCCCTATACAACTATGGTCACCTAATTTGTTTGGTCGGATCCTAATGATCGACAAAATGGGTCGGGTTCGAAAGTATAAGCGATTGATTAGATCGCTTACCTTTACGACCCTACACAAGCACAAATCTAAAAGTGACGAGCTAAACATGTTAACACATGTTTAACGAGGTTTGAAAATAGGTTTGGTATCAAGACCAAGGGTCTTGATACCCACAAGTAGTTTGGTTACAAAATACGCAAGGATACGCATTTTGGCCGAAACTACGACTCGTCACTGAGCCTAGATAACGTGGTAATCAGTAGGTATAGTCACTAGGGACTATAACCATCGTGATTACGCTCACGTTATGAAGTTCAAATGAACTTCGCGTTGACCATAAACTGGTCAATGCAGAAAGTCAAATGCAGTTTGACTTTAACGCTAAAAACAGATAAACAGAACGAAGGAATACTTACAAAGGGTCCCCGCAAGATTTGATCCGATTTACTCTCAGGTATGAAGCATAAACTTCAACTTAGAGAGCAGAAATCATATTCAAATATGGGTTGCAACAAAAAGGGTGGGGGTATTTATAGATTTCTTAGGTCCGTTAAGATCGTTCATCGAAATCCGAGCTTTGATCTCAACCTTACACTTGTGCCCCCTGATTTGTAATACCTTGGGCACTCAAAACCAGCCCAGAGGAACTTCAAAAACCATTTGCAACCATGGGAACAGCTGGAAATAGCTGGAAATCAGTTTCTAGTATCTGGGGGCTGCTTACGGACCGTATGCAACTATCCTTACGGTCCGTAAGGACCTTGCAGACCAGCAAGTTTGAAATTTGGCAGAACAGGCCCCTGAGACTCCAAACATGATTTTTGATGCGTTTTGACACGTTTAAGCCCCTTTAACCACATTTTAAGGCTCTAAAATGATGTTAAAGTGTAGGGAAATCAAAACATGCTCAAAAATATCTCGGATGTCGGTTCGTTTGGTCGTACGGTTGCGTTGTTCGGTTAATTACGACGGAAGTCGTAATGGACGCAAAAACGATCCAAATTACGCAACGAATGGATTTTTATCATGCCAAACACTAAAATAAAATATTTTAATGCTTACATAAATTTTTGGATGTCCGGATGTATTCAGGACGTAAGATATGCGCGAAAATGCAAACTTATGCGCTTTTTGACGCTTTTAGTCCCTGAATGACCAAAAAGTTTATTTTAGCACACCGAACCCCTCAAAGCCTATTTCTAAGCTATTTAAAGGATATTTAGGGCATGTTTAACTTATGGTCATGTTCCGGAATGTCCGTTACAGTACGAATCGACATACTTTCGCAGTTTGTCGATTTTAGACCCTATAAGCGAATAAACTTGATTTCGGCACACCAAACCCTCCAAAACTTATTTCTAAGTTATGTAAAGGTTATTTAAGGTATGTTAAGCCTATGTCACTATTCCGGAGTGTTTGTTGCATTAAACTGGTTATATTTACGCATCAGTGCGCGTATAACCTTCCAGAAAGCGATTTAGAGCCCGAAATCGAACAAGAATTGATATGTGCAAATGATACACATATTTATACAAATCCCAAGTATGAAATATAATATTTCATTAGTTTGGTATTTGTTTGATGGCCGTGGAGGCACAGGTGTCACAATCTCCCCTACTTCAGGAAATTTCATCCCGAAATTTATTTAGAGGAAACTTGTGAGAGTTTGAAACATGAAGTTGAAAAGATCAAACAATACTAGTTAGAGTCCCGAACTTCTAGTAACTTTACAATAACATCATTCTTGCAATGTGAGAGGTACACTTATATACAAGTATATAAAGCGTTATTTAAGGTATGTTAAGCCTATGTCACTATTCCGGAGTGTTTGTTGCATTAAACTGGTTATATTTACGCATCAGTGCGCGTATAACCTTCTAGAAAGCGATTTAGAGCCCGAAATCGAACAAGAATTGATATGTGCAAATGATACACATATTTATAGAAATCCCAAGTATGAAATATATTATTTCATTAGTTTGGTATTTGTTTGATGGTCGTGGAGGCACAGGTGTCACAATCTCCCCTACTTCAGGAAATTTCATCCCGAAATTTATTTAGAGGAAACTTGTGAGAGTTTGAAGGGACACTTATATACAAGTATATAAAGCGTTATTGGTGCGTCCACCGTACCTCTATTACATTGTTCACATTTCGTTATGGTTGTCACTATCGGTTCTTACACATAATAAGTCTTACCGTGGTTTCCGTGCACTGAACTTCGTAATTATGTATGCATCCATAATTACGTAATTCCTTGCATAGTCACGTAGTGCATCTTATAATGTGTAGGGGAAGAAAACAATGAACGAGCCTGTGATGATTGTGACTAGACCAACATAGGGTCCTTTTTTAATTAAATCAATAAATGATTTAAATAGACTACCAAGGAGTCTGTTCAGCTATATCACCACATGTCATTCTTAACCAGATTCTGAATCAATCTTTTTTACTAGACCACTAAAAGAGTCTCTTATGAATCTTGGAGTGGTACTATATAATCCAAGGGTCTTGACTATCACGTAGAAGCCCAATAAGGATTTAAGGTAGTACCTTTTTGAATATCCTTCTACGAATCCCTCATATGAAGATATGAAAGATTCTACGAGGATTTGGATAACGAATATCCAGAGTATACAAAAACACAAAAATGCATAAAAAAAACACATAATGCATAAACACCTAATAACATAATTGTTTATCAAGATCTTTAATTTGTTAATTTGTTTTGTTAATTGCGTACATGTATTTAAAGCACACTAGGAATCCATTCCGTGGATTTCATTTGGTACTTTAAACATTAGCAAGAATCTGACTATGAAGATAGAAGATCTTTTAAAGAGAAAATTCGATTTCGATTATAAGGAAGAGAAATGTTCGAATTAAGGTACACAAGGAATCCAATCAAGGACTATGATTTGAATGATAATTATCCACAAGGATCTAATTGTAGAGATAAAAAGATCCCATATGGATTTTAGAAGTTGAAGATGTTTGGAAACCTTGCACTGGATGTGCTTAAGTCAAACATGAAGTAAAATGCTTATGACGTTGAGATGCTAGATATGTCAAGGCGACATATGAAGCAGAATTTGAAGGTTAAGTTAATGTATGAAGAAAAATGTTTTTGAAAACTATGCATGGGGTTTCTTTTAAAGATGTGTTTAATGTTTTTGAAATCTTACATAATACTTTTGAAATCATAAGTAGGTGTATTAGATAAAAAAATATTTTAAAATCATGCTAGATGAAATTTTTGAAATTATGTATAAGGTTTTTGAAAATATGAATGATGCTTTTGAAATCATGCACTTGATATATTACTTAAGATTGTTTTCAAACTATATGAAATGTTCTGAAATCATGAAGGTTGTTTTTGAAAACATAGACAATGCTTTTGAAATTATGGAGGGTGTTTTTGAAAACATAGGCAATGCTTTTGAAAACATAGAGGTTGTTTTTGAAAATATAGACAATGCATTAACAAAAATTGTTTTCAAACTATATAAAATATTTTGAAATCATGAAGGTTGTTTTTGAAATACTTATACTATGTATATTGTTACGAAACCAGAATGAAATGATATGGGTACGAGATTGAATATACCCTCAGCCATCTAACCAAGGATTCAAAGGCACAGACGTGCAAAAAGCACGATTACTCATAATTTCCCTTTATTTCCCTTTATTTCTTGTACTTCGTCTCCTAGAATGAAACGAGTACTTAAAATTTTTCGAGGAAATCATGAGCGATCACTTGAAAGGGAGAATCACAAGAGTAATTTGTAAAGAACATAGTTCCTTGATGTAGGCATCATAGGGAAATGCCATACATAATATGTAACTACGCTCGTACATCAGAATTGTAAACAACAATTTATTTATAAACTGAACACATTGTTTCCGAGTTCAACAAAAGAAACAAAAGCAACAGATACAAATTATTTAAAGCAACAGCTTCTTCCAAGCAGCCAAATGCTCATCCAAGGGTTGGATTTGCATTGACAATCTTCGGGCATTTGTTCCTGAAATGGCTCGTCTCGCCATAGTTGTAGCAAGTACCAGACGGAAAACGAGCTTGAGTAGGGTTTACTTGGAGTTGGGTAGCAGCAAGGTTTATACCAGCTTTGTTTTGGATAGCAAAGCGACATATGTTAACCAAATGTCCCCACCGTCCACAGTAGTTACATTTGAAGCAGGGTATGAGGTTTGAATGATAACGGTTGCATCGTTTGCACCATGGGACAGCTCCTAAGTACGGATTCCTAGATGGTGGCGCTGCCACTTGGCTAGGTCCCGCTTGATTAGGTGTAACTGCTGCGGGTTTCCTTGAAGCCTTACGCTTCATTGATTTTGGTGCAGGCTTGACTTCTGCTTCCTTCAGTGACTCTTGAGTGGCTTCATCCTTGAGATGATACATGGCAGTAGCTAATTCAATAGTCTTCAGGACTACTTCGCTTATTCGCTGGGCAAATTTGGCGGTCTGCTCGGACATTTGAGCGTCATTGTGAAGAAGAGACATTCTAGAAGGAATGAAAAGCATAGGAAGAAACAAGTGAAATGTTACCGGATAAACAAAACAGAATGGCAATTCATAAAAATTGCGATCATTTGTTTGTTACCTAAGGCAAACAAATGAGACGGTGACAAATCAAAGTAAGCGGGTCATAATAATGTATCGCTGAAGACATGCTTGCCTATAAGTGTACACTCACCCCAAGAGTTCCCAGGTAAGAGTGACTGGTCCGATACTGCGGATTTGTACGAACACTCTAGCCTTAGACAGAAAACACAGAGTACAGGCATTCACTCTCCCAGTTTGCACGTGTTCACATTATTTAGAACCCAAAACCTTAACGAGATTTTGAAAACTTAGAAGGCACAAGGCCAAAAATCAAACTGGAAGGGTTCAAAACCATATAATAAATCATCCTAGAACAGATGATTGGTTTTCAAAGCGGTTTTGAAATTTATGTTCTTGTTGTGGTCGTCGCCTAAGGATAGGTGACGGTATTGTTTTAAGATCTAAACATAAGAATCTTGTGTTAGGGTCCTAGGAAGGTTATAGACTAGGTCAAAGCATTACTAATAACCTAATTCCCTATAACCATGAGCTCTGATACCAACTTTTCTGTCACACCCCGACCACGTAAAACAACAAAACGTGGCGGAATCGTCGGGGAGTGTTGTAACAGAATCATTGTTTCATAAATCATGGAAATTTGAAATTTTGTTTTATTGATTAAAAGAGTTACAATGTCTTAACAACAAAGAAACACAACATAATTAACTAGTCTTGCATCTTTTAATGTCACTATGGCCCAAGTCTGCCTAGGTGTATCTTGATCAATCCTATGCATCATTTCCTGAAACACATGTGAAAATAGGTACGTCAGCATAAAAATGCCTGTTAGATACATAGGTTTTGTAAAAATAGGATTCATGACTTATAAGTTTAGAAAAAGTTGTTTAACAAAAGTCAGTCATGATCCTTGTAAAATGTTTTGTTTTTATAAATCATTTGAAAAGCAATGATAAAGTAGATGATATGTAAAAGAGTAATGTAAGGTTAAATGAATAACCAAGTAAAAATGAGTTTGTATAAAATGAGTTGTTTTGTAAAACAATTGTTTAGTGAAAACATGTCATTTGTGTAAAATGTAATTTGTCAAATATTAAAATGGTTTAAATAACGCTACGATATGTAATACTATAAAAGAACTTATATATAGGAAGTACCAGCGGCGTATCCACCATGCTTTTATCTTATTACACCCGCCTCGTTATTTAAATCACTTAAACAAAACCAATCACCAATGTAAAAATGTTTATGTATAGTCAAATGTCAAATGTTTGTGTGAAAACCATCAAATGTAAATCATGTAATGTGTAATCAAAAGTTATGTATGGTAAGTAAAATGAGACTACTTAAACCACAAGTAAAAATGTACAAAACAAAGTATTTGAATAAATCAAAAGTTATGCTTTGTAGAATAATGCATGCTTTACTGATACAACATTTATGCGGTAATGTTAAACGCTTACATTCAAGCCTTGAGACAGCAGGATAACCTTAGAGTAAAAGTTATCAAAAAGAAATGTTTTCAGATTCGGTCATTCCATCCATCCAAACAAACCTAGGATTTTAGGAACGGGATTTGTAAAGTCCTATGGTACCACTACCTACTACCGAGCGGCATGATCGGTGTTAATGAATGTAATTTAGTCCCGTTAAACAAACCAAATGATATACCAAATGTAAGCATGTTTTATGTAAATAATGTACCTAGTATGCTAAGTGAACATACAAGGTAGAGATATAAAACAATGTGTACATATGTTATGAGAACATATGCAACAGAGATGCAATATAAAACAATGTACTAAGTATGCTAAGTTAACATACAAAGCAGAAAAGTCATGTAAAACAATGTACTAGCATGTTAAGTAAACATACATAGCAAAAGAAATGTAATGTAAAACAATGTGCTAGCATGTTAAGTAAACATGCATAGCAAAACATAATGAAATCATGTACTAATAGTGTACTAATGAACATAGCAAGTATATGATATGAAAACATGGAAAGCATGAAAAGAACAAGTAGGCACATGTGTTTCACCCCAAAACGTTTGAAAAACAGTAAAAGAGGGGACTATGTACTCACCTGAGGGTGCTTAGAAGTCTTTGAACAACAACCAAGCAAGTTAGAGGGATCACGGAATCAAACGGCACCCTATATAGATAACTACATAAATAACCGGACCTAAATCGGAGGATCGGATAGTTTGAGGTTTCGTAAACCAAATGAGTATTGGAACTCATATGATATGGTTTTACAAAGTCTACATACTAAAAGGAAACCTAACCTAAGTGCTTACGACCCATTACGACCTGTTTAGGTAGCCTATGCTACTTTAACGCGTCGTTCGCGTAAAACGCGTTCGAAACACCTAACTAGTCCTATGACAAGTATTATATGCCTTAACATGTCTAATATTGTTGTCTAATCAGTTTAGATATCAAAAATTATGTTACATATGCTTAAAATGAAATTTGGCATAAAAAGGGCATTTTGGTAATTTTCCTAAGGCATATATATTACATATCATACAACTAACTAAACGATGTGACCATATGGTATAACCTCGGTAGGTTATTCCCTATACAACTATGGTTACCTAATGTGTTTGGTCGGATCCTAATGATCGACAAAATGGGTCGGGTTCGAAAGTATAAGCGATTGATTAGATCGCTTACCTTTACGACCCTACACAAGCACAAATCTAAAAGTGATGAG
>JARYGA010006127.1:0-41773 GCA_030545235.1 Helianthus tuberosus
ATAATATAGAAGCTACAAAATCAGTTGTCACTTTAAAAACTTGGTAAATATTAATTGAACATGCCTAAGCATGTTCAACCCGACAATTCTAAGTATAGGTTCGGTTCGCAACCGAAAGTCGCAAAAGTTGACTTTTGCTTTGACTCTCAGTTCTGACCCGAATTAGCTTAATTTAATTATGCCTTAGGGTTCCCTTGTGACCATATTAAATGTTAGTATAACCCTCTGAGGTTATACTACATGGTCCTTTAGAATTAGAGTTCATATGCATGTTTCCGTTATTTGCCTAAAAGTTGACTATTAGGCCCTTTTCATATTAAAACAAGATTTTTGAAAATATGAGAGGACAAAAACCTTTATTACTGATTTATAAACATGTCCTAAGAATTTGACATCAGTTTGAGGTCTAAATTAAGAGTTATGCTCGATATCGTAAATTGAAAGCTTTTTATTAATTAAACGGCATATTTGATATAAATCCTACTTAAACTCAAATTTTGACATCAAACCTTTTACCTACTGATGTAATATAATATTTTGGGATTTTTGGAATTTTTTATTAAATTTTAAAATGATCATAACATAGAGTTCTCGCATAGGCTCGGTAATTGACGATAACGCCCTTTTTGCTAATAAAATGAGTTTTCCACATCCTTTACATGTCAAACTTTTTCCTACTAATTTTATATATTAAATAAGTTATTTTAAACAGTAAAGGTTGATCAAAATCTCAGATTCCCTTAATTAACCCTAATATCGTCAAATACCGACTTTTATTCGATTTAGGCGCATAGTATGGTTTAAAACCATATTAGGCATCTAAAGCTTGATACCTACTGATGTTATGAATAAGTTTTTTTTTACTTTAACAGTAAATAAAAGTTTTGAACTCAGATTTCCCAAAAATTAACCCTTAAAGCATATGTGAAATGACCAAAATGCCCCTACGGTGCATAGTTTGGTCATGAATGATAAATTTCACATATGCGAGATATCTTACTGATATAACTTGATAAAATAAGTATTTTTACTGATTATTTAGACCAGAAACTCAGATTATTATTTGACCTCTTTTATAAACATTAAAATGACCAAAATACCCCTACGGGACATAAATTGATTTTAAATTCGTTTTGGGCATAATGGAAGGTATCCTACTGATATCACAACATATTTAAGGCATATTAACTTGTGAAACATGTTCATGACTCATTTGGTTACCCGTTATGCACTTTACGCCTTCGGTACGGTTTATGTAACTAGTTTAAATGAATTAACCGAAACGGGTCAAACCTTATCATTTTCACTTCAAAATTCAGAATGTGTTTAGTTTACCCATATTATACAAGTCTTCATACTTGTCGGGTCTAAATCACATTCTAATCCGGTCTTCGCTTAATCTTGCGTTTTGAACCGTAAACCTTTCCTTAAAACTAACCGGTCTAAGTTACAACTTAAATAAGACCCGTTAGGAATCTAATAGGTTAATAAAACCTTCGTTCCAGATTGAGAGCCCCAGTAGAGGTACTTGTGCTTGCTGATTAGAATATACGGCTGAGTATAAATTGCATTTTAAGCTAAGGTAAATATTTTTAACTTATTTTCCGTAATACGGGATAGGGATACGGAACCTTCTGTACCCATACCGCACTCAGGGAACGAAGGAGAAAACTTTCAGAAATAGAATAAAGAAGGAACTTCCTTGCTATATTTCATTTCTATAGTAGTCCCTATAAGGACATATATATCTTTTAAGTCCCCGCATGGGCGAATTTCTTTGTGTAAGACCCGTTTAGGGCAATTATTGTATTTTTGAGACTTTCTATGAAAAGTTTCCTATTTTGAAATTTACTTTGGTATTAAACAGTATACGTATGTATTATATCCTAAATCAGAACATCATTTCAATTTATAATTACTCTGCCATTATATATCGAAGAAAATCTTAAAGGTATAACCTAGCCTATACGTCATTTTCGACATAGCTAAGTTGGTAAAGCCTTTTTAAGATAATAGATCCTTGTTAACACCTAAGAACGTGTTAACACTCTTGACAAATGTGGTTCGAGAAAATCACAATAGTCATCCTTATATTGGATTCTTACAATTTCTTATCTAGCCTAGTGATTTAGAAATCATGGCTCAAATCGTCAGATAAGATGATCATATCATAAACCTCCCTTAGTGAAAAAATGCCTACGGGCTATATCTATTGTCCTAAAAGACAAAAGGCAGTTGTAGTCTTTGACTCTCTGTTAAGAAAGGTAATGGACTATGTTCAAACCTTAAATGCCTCGATCCTATAAGATCATGGCTTATAAATTCTAAATTGTCCTCGTGACAAGGCCTTTTGTGCCATTTCAATATCCTTAATAGCTTATAGCTGGATTAATTATAATGAAAATTTAAAATAAACCTGATTATCAAATTAACCAAATATGGTTTATTAATACCATGGTTAATGAATCATCGAAGATGATGATTCCAAAATAAACTCCTAAGCAAAATTATTGACAATCGTTTTCTTTAGAAAACAAGCTTCAGCATGCCTGAATCAGAGGAGGTTAACAGTCATTCCATTATGAGGAATGACAATACAAGGAGAAATGTAACGGCTGCAGAATTACAGACGATGATAGATAAAGCTGTTACTCAAGCCATTGACAGGCAGTTCAAAGATTCAAGTGGTGCTCATAGTGGGACCCAATTTGTGCCTCACACAAAACCAACTTCTGAGATACATACGTCTTATAAGAATGATTCTCATCATTCTTCACATCAGAGAAGTGTTCCATCCCGACAAATTGTGCTCAATCAGGAGCCACATGTTAAGACCTGCTCTTATAAATACTTTGTCTCTTGCAAACCAAGAGACTTCACTGGAGAAAAAGGAGCCGTCGATTGTATGACATGGCTGGATGAGATGGACACCGTAGTAGACATCAGTGGTTATGCAGAGCAGGATATTGTGAAGTTTGTTTCACAGTCATTCAAAGGAGAAGCGTTGGCATGGTGGAGATCATTGATCCAAGCCACGGGGAAGATCCTACTTCATAACTTGTCTTGGGATCAATTTGTTACACTGATCAAGGAAAACTTCTGTCCTCAGCATGAGGTAGAAAGGATAGAAACAGACTTCTTGACTCTGGTCATGAAGAATTTAGATTGTCAGGCATATGTGACAAGTTTTAACACTATGTCCCGCGTAGTTCCCTATTTAGTCACCCCTGAACCTAAACGCATAGCGCATTTTATTGGAGGCCTAGCACCAGAAACTAAGGGAAATGTTAAAGCATCTAGGCCTACCACATATAGGTCCGTGGTGGACTTATCCTTATCTCTCACTTTAGATGCAATCAGGAATAAGTCTGTTAAGACTTCTGGCGAGGGAAAAAGTAAAGGAGAAGAGGAAGGCTCTCATCAATCTAACAAGAAGAAGAAGGGAAGTTCTGAGCACAGGAAAGATTTTGAGTTTAGGAAAAACTCCAGTTAGTCTACTAACAGACCCAAATGCAGCAACTGCAGAAAGCAACATTCTGGGAAATGTACGATTAACCCAAGTGCTAAACTATGTGGAATTTGCAAGACCAAGGGTCACAAGACCTTAGATTGCAAGGAGTTGAAGAACGCGACTTGTTACAACTGTAACGAGGAAGGCAAATCAAAACCAATTGCCCAAAACTTATAAAGAAGCCTAGAGAGGCCAGGAAACAAATGTGTGAGTCTTCCAGATGAACACCCAAGAGGCAGTACAGAATGATAACATCATAATAGGTACCTTTCCTTATCAATGATGTTTATGCGGGAATTTGTTTGATTCTGACACAGATAAGTCTATTGTGGACAATAAATGTTGTAAACTGTTGTCTCCACCTGATTAGGACTCTAGACGCATAACGCGATGTAGAAATTGGCTGATGATACTTTAGAGACCGCTTCAACAATCTTAGATGGATGCTTTATAATCATTAGGAATCACTCTTCTCAGTATCCTTATGGCGAGCTTTCGAGCCATCCAAAATCGTCAATATAATAAAGACAGATGTGACATTTTGATCCCCTGTCAAAAAGGTGATGGACTAGGTCCAAACCTTAAATGACATTGATGGTCTTTTTATGGCCTAGGCTAAGTATAATTGATATATATCTATACTACTTTAATAAGCATATTAGAAGGACAAGATGGTAATTGAACAAGGTGTTGAAAAAACACTTCAAGCACAATGTACAAGTCTTAAGGCACAAGAAAACACAAACAAATTACCCTTTACCCGGATCATCATCAACCGTCCATCTTTTTCACTTTTTCACACGGATCACGATCTGGACCGTCCATTTGACTTCACACGGATCGCCCATCAGACTTTCTCCTCTCTTTCTCTCTCTTTCTCTCAAAAACACGCTTCCCTGCTCCTTCTCTCTCTCTCTGGCGATTCCAAATCGATCTAGGGTTTCTCTGCTCTCTCTCTCGCGATCCAAGCGATTCAGATCCAAGGAGATTCAGATTCAAGAGATTCAGATCCAAGAGATTCAGATCTACGGGGTGTGTGTGCGATTCAAATATGGTTGAAGACTACGGGGTCTTGAAGATTGTAGAGAGATTTTGGCAGAGCCAAACTTCCGGCGACCTAGACTAGGGATCCGGTGAGTCCTACTTTTCATGCATATCTCATTTACTTCGATGTGGGTTTTGTACTACCAATCTATGTGTTATTTGGATGTTTTATCTGTATCGTTGAAACCTTTGTAGTCTCCCTAGGGTTCTCCTCGATGAGTTGTTGCTTCTGATGAAAGGTCGAATATAGGAAGGAATGTTAATCGACTTCGAAAGCATCCGTCAAATGAAGACCAAGGGGGATGTATTTAAGCGCCGCTGATCGTGGAGAAATGATGTCAGTGGTGGCGTTGAGGGTTCCGTCAACCGTGAATTAGATCTTTGAGGTTACTCTCCTCATCCTTTCAGTTTTAAGTTTGACCTGATTTATAATTCGAATCATGTTTCTGTTTTCACTTATGTATGTGTGTATTTTGTTTGATTTACAGGAAAAAAGATTACTCTTATAGAGAATTTATGTATGTATATTCTCCCTTTTAGGTTATGTGTATTCTCCCTTTTAGGTTATGTGTATTATGTTTGGACACTGTGATTTTAGGCATGTTTTTAAATTAGGGTTTATTTATGTTAAAATTGTGTTGTTTTGCTGGTGAGCTTGATATGTGGCATGTGGATTAAACAACTGAAGGAAAATTCTGACTAGAATCCAATTTAATGTTTTTTCCCTAAAATGACATTGTAATAAAGAAATATAAGGCAATGAAACTAACTAATCGAACAAACCCAGGCCTAAACACTGTCGAGCAAGCTTATAGCTAGAGTGAGGTATGGTCGTTATTCTTCTCAATGTCTGTTTATTTGCCAAAAGAAAGATTATTGTGTTAGGGGCTGTTTGGATGTGCATAAACTGTTCATTGTAACAACTAGATAATCAGATGTTTGAATGTTGTTGCATTCTGATTTTTAATAGATACCATGACCAATAAGCAGTTCTGAAATGCTATTCCAAACACCCCCTAAATGTGTCATTTTTAAGTGTCCAACTTGCTATGGTTAATAAACCAAACATTGTTCTGATTTCAATGACCTAGGGTTTTGCTTACATGTATGTTTCTATGTTGTTAATTATAGGATCGTGCTATATTCACCAGTGAGAGTCCGTTTGACCCTGTTGAACATAATGGAAAGGTCCATGTTTCAGGTAAGGTAACTTTTTCAACCTTACACAGTATTAGTCTATGATATTCAATAGGAAATTAGGGGAATCTAACTATTATTATTTTATCCGTTTCAGGTCAACAATGCATACATTTTTCCCAGATTTGGTATGGGTTTTATAAATCCTGGTGCAATCCGTGTTCATGATGAAACGCTCTTAGCAGCCTGTAAGTTGGCAGTTTGATTTTGTTTGGAGGCGTTAAAGGACATTTCGGGCCAATTAATGCTTTGGAATTCAACCCGGATGGAAAAAGGTACATTTTTCATCTTTGTTTATATCGAACAAGGTAATATGGTAATAGTATATTTGTTGATTACTGTAATAAAGCTTTTCAGTTTTGCATAAATGATGTTTTAAGCCAAAATGTTTCTCAATATATTATATAGAGTCAGGGGTGCAATACTTGAATCATTAGTGCCTGATTTTATGTTTTATCATATGTTCTTTACTGTCTGATGCTTTATTTTGGATATTTATGTTGTAGTATTTTAAAATAGACCCGAAAAACTTTGATGACTTTGGTTGGGATTTTGGTATATCATGTAAAAATCAACAACTTCAGCATTTTGTATGACATTATAATTTATATTGCATTGTGCAGAAGTTGATTTCTTTGTTAAAGTTTTTGAGAGAAAAAAGAGACAGCAAAAGGAGCAGCTACCAGTCCTTTCACATGAGAAAGTTGAACAAGTTTGTTCACCTCCAGATGTCATTATGAGTATGCTGATTCTAACTAACAGTTGCTTATAATTTCTTTTATAAAACCGTTATCAATTGAGCCTAAATGATACAAACATTCTGCTGGGTTGTTAGCTGAGTTGGTGTATCTATTTGACAGGTGGCAAATATAATACTTGCATATGCTGGCAGAGGAGGTGGAAGGGGAATTACAGAGGCCGCTGCAGAGATCGCACGCGCTGCTGCCAAATCGTGGCTCGCCCCTCTTCCTGACACTGCGTGTGAACGGCTTGCGTTTGTGTTAAAAAACTTGTTTGATCTTGCTGTGGAGAAAAATCAACACCATCACTTTGATTGTAAGAACTATATATTATTTCCTAGAGGGAAATGTCATTTTCGTCCCTGAGTTTTGGGCAGTTTTGCGACTTTCATCCAAAGGTTTGTTTTTTCGCATTTGGATCCAAAAAGTGTTAAATCTTGCCATTTTCACCTGGATCGTTAACTCCGTCTATTTTTCTCCGTTAGGACAAAGGTGTTTCCATCTTTTTTGTTAATTCAAAGGGCAATTAAGTCTTTTTCACTCTATGTAACAAGACCGTATACCCCTGAAAAAGACCGAATTGCCCTTTAAGTTAACAAAAAGGACATAAATACCCCCAACTTAACGGAGAAAAATGGAAAGATTTTAAATTTTTTGGATCTAGATGCGAAAAAACAAACCTTTGGATGAAAGTCGCAAAACAGGCCAAAGCTCAGGGACAAGAGAAGCTTGTGGCTCATCTTGCGTGTTTATTACTGAGTTGCTGGTTGTCAAATCATGACAATGCACCAAATTGGGGGAAATTCCGTACATGATTATGTAAGAGTTTCATTTAGTTTCTTTTGTTGATGTGCTGATTTGAATGGTGTAAGAGATACTGATTCGAATTCCACACTAAATTAATTGACAATGTGCATAACTGTCGTCGCTTTACTTGGTAGGTCTATGCATTCATCGAGATACACGAAATTGTTGGTTTCGTTAAAGGTGCTCATGGACATTCCCTTGGAAACAAAACTGTTCCAGTGTTCCTTCATGTTTTTCATGTAAGGAAAACATGTCCGGAAAAGTGGTCTTGATCACTGGTGCTTCATCTGGACTTAGAGAGGTACGTATAGCACGATTTGTTATCTTTTATTAAAAAATGGAAGATTTCTTTAATTTGTATTATAAATGGCAGCTTATCGCATATGAATATGCAAAACTAGGAGCGTATCTCGCGATTATAGCCAGAAATAAACCAGAGAGTCGACTTGAGCAAGTAGCACACAGAGCTCGTGAACTTGGCTCTCTGGATGTTCTTTTCATGCTTGCTGATGCATCAAAGGTAGACGAGTGTAGGATGTTCGTCGATGAGACCGCTAAACATTTTGGTCGTTGTGGGTAACACATAAATGCCTGATAAACTAATTTTAGCACCATCCCTTTGTGTGAATTAACATGCATAGATCAACTGTTTTGCAGTGGATCATCTGGTATGTAATGCAGGAATCGGGCAGGTTTATTGTATCAGCAGTGATGTCACCAAATTCACACAAGTTCTTGTAAGATCAAACTAAACTCATCAATTTTTTTCTTTACATTTTGCATCCCTGACATCTCAATACAAATATACCACAGTTATATTGAAAAAAAACGACCCGACCCGAAACCTGTTCGGAGCCGGACACGTTCTTACCCAGACCCGTTCCGACCCGGACCAAAACAACCCTTTTTTATAATTGACCCGTTTTGACCCATGACTCGACCCGACCGATCCTACCAGTTTGCCAAGGTCTATTGGAAACAACTTCTTATCTCCCATCGTGCTGTTGATTGCATATTTCATGTTTATGTTTTACCTAAGATTGCACTTTTGTACTTGAATATCATGCTGCTTAAAACCGAAGATCAAACCAATAGATAGTAGGTAACTGGCTCGGTCTTAGTTTTTTTACGGGTTGGGTCCGGTCAAGACTGAATATGAATCTTTTGGATCAACACGTTTCGCATTTTGGGTTTTAGCCGGACTGAATTCACCCCAAAATTAAGACTGGGAAACGAACCAAAGATGCATAATTTTAATTAGTTTTAGTTGCATGTTGTTTCTAACAAACTTTTGCAGATTTTGACTTTCTTTCTGTTGTGGGAGCCAATAGACCATCGTAGTTAGTTGACTCAAGAGTCAAAGTTAAGATGAGAGTCGATTTTACTTGTATTTGAAGGCTCAAATCAAAACGGTTATAGACTCTATCAGAAACGAATACCACAATACAAACGGTTATGCCTTGTCTGAGTATGTTTTTTTTTTCTTTTTAAATGTTATTTGACGGATAATTGGGTTTGAATTTGAATAAATTTTAGTACTATTTGCATATGGTGATGATTTCTTATCCCCTTTTGTGTAAGTTTATACAGGTTACAGATTCATATTTTTGGTAGAGATGATTGTATTTTAAGCATGGAAGAAAGATAAGGTTTTGTTATGCCTGATGTTGAGCTGGGTTCGATGTTCATTAACCACTGTTTAGGGTAGATTTATTTATATCCTACACCAATTTGTTGTTTTCTTGATGTAATCATGATATGCTCATGAATTATTTTTGGGTTTTTTTATTGATTATCGTGTTTCCTAAAACATGTAATGAGCATGTTGTAACTTGTAACGAGTATGTGGTGTCTTTGTGTTCAAGCTGACAAGCCCTATTGGCACATAAGAGAATTTAACGAGTATGTTGTAATATATTTATTTTTCAATTAATTACCAGAATGTACGTAACAATTTTAATATTAAATTAATTAACAATACAAAACTCTAAATCTAATAATATAAGTTGGAGATAGAAGAAAATCATATACATAGAGGAAATGGTTCATGGAACTTCTGTATCGGTTTGGTACCGGTTCCGAACCGGTACCCGGTACCATTTGCTCATCCTTAGAAAACGGTCTAATAAAGTGAAGTTGAACTACAAAACTTTTAATAAATGTTGGATATCACTATGAAATACAACCAAATCTTTTTAAACTTAGTAAATAAAATGATTGCATAGGATAATAAAAAATCTTAGAAGTTAAATTTATTGAATGAGGTTTATGTGTGTTAGCATTGTTAGTAGTACAACTAAGCTCGAGCTCTGTCCCAAAACTTATTTAATGTGAAATTGTTATAATGTCAAATAGTAATTAATGATGCTTCAATCATATCACTTGTTGCAGATTGGTTTATTTGTTTCTTTAAGTGATTCTATGTAACCAGGCTAGATTTTGGCATACATGACAAGTAATAAAATTACTCATTGATGTGTTTGTATAGAATTTATTTTATATCATAAAATCATAGATGCGCTTTTACAAGATTTTGTTTGTTTTCTATATAGAAGAGCTAAAACTTCATTGGGGGAATGGGCGTCCCCTTTTCGTATTGTAGTGTTAGTTTTACCAAAATTTTCAAAATTTTATTTTGTAGTGTAATATATCGGGTTTTGAGAGTCCAGCCTGCTAATTTGGATTTTGAGAGCCCACCTCTCGTGAATTTTCGTTCAAGCTTTGCCACTGTACTATATATCCCGAGCGGATTGATAAACTAACAGAAGGCGAGTATCGCGTTGTAAATGGTCGCCGCCGTACTACATAGCCCTAAACTCACCAGCCTAAGTGATATGTTTCTCGCCGCATCGCGCGGGTAAACGACTTTTAGTTATGACCCATGACCGATTTGTTTACATCATTTTAAAACTCTTTAAATCCCCATGACCGGTTTTGAAGTACCTTAACCGAAAATTTAGATTTTAGTTATGACCCAACTGAACTGAACCTTCTCATGCACACCATTAGAATTACTAACAAGTGTTGTGTTTTCCGTTGCATCGCGAATTTGGTTTTGGTTATGGCTCAAAACCGAACCTCTCCGTACATATCCCTAAACTCGGTTATTAATCTGTTTTCAAACCCAAAACTGTAACCGGTCTAACCGGTTTGGATCGGTTTTAACCGGTTTTGCCAAAAAAAAAACCCGGTTTTTAACCGGTTTTTAAAAACCGGTTTCGGTTTTTAAACCGGTTGCAAAGATCAAGAATAGTAATAGGTCATAAACTGTCGGTTAGGTTCGGTCCTAAAACCGTTTTTAAAAAAAAGCAGTTAAAAAAACGGTTTCGGGTTTTTTTCCGGTTACGTTTCTAAAACTGGTTTTTTCTACACCTCTATTGATGGTTACATGGTAAATACAATGTATCACAAGAAAATTGAAATAAGAAACTTAACAAACGTATAATACAAATAAGAAACTTAACAAACGTATAATACAATGTATCACGAGAAAATTGAAAAACTCACAGTAAACAAAAACCGCGTTGTAAATTGTCGTCCCGCCGCATCGCGCGGGTATACGTCTAGTATATATATATATATATATATATATATATATATATATATATATATATATATATATATATATATATCTCTAAATAACATTCATTAAGAATGTTCATACTATATTAGCCTGTATGGTTTAATGATACCATGGTTAGTATACGTTAGGTCATCAGGATGATGAATAGAGGTTGTTGGATTGCAACTAAGTAATTGTTCATTTGGTGTTAGGAACCAAGTCTCTAGTATGACAAACTCGGATAAGACAACCGTCAATCGCGCCATTGATGATGCGACACATGCTAATGATGCTACAATTGTGAACCTCAAAATTGACAAAGATGTTCTCCAAGCTATGATTGACGCAGCTGTTGGAAAAGCTGTGAGAAAGGCCGTGAAAAAGTTTAAAGAGCCCAATACTACTTGCTCCAAATCTCATTTAAAACCACACTCCCTTACTCACAAGAAGGATCTTGTTCATGCCTCGGATGCAAAGAATGAACTAAAAAGGAAAAGGGAGAAGGATAACTCCCATATTTCTAAGAAAAAGGGTAAGCTTGAGCATAAGGAGAACAAACCAAAGTCCGACAAGAAACCTGTATGCAAGACCTGCAAGAAGCGCCATTACGGGAAATGCAGATTTGAATCTCAACCTCTACCTTGTGGGATATGCAAATCAAGCGAGCATAAAACGTTGGATTGCAAGGACATAAAGGATGCAGTCTGCTACGGCTGTAACGAGAAAGGCCACATCAAGACTACGTGCCCTAAATATGCCAATGGAGGTGCGGCTAAGGATAGAAAGCCTAAGAATGAAAGCGCTTAAACTCTCCCGATAAAGGCCAGAGGCAGTTCATATCAATAGTAAAACCAGGTACATTCCTTATCATTTCTCAGCAATAAAAATGCTAAGAATTCTACTGTGATTTCGATACCAATAAACCCTTCATAAATGGTAAGTATAGCAAACTTTTAAAATCTTCCACAAGAACCCCAGATATTAAGTGTAAGGTAAAACTTACAGACGAAAATCATAGGAACCATTTCTTCTATCCCTGTCAGAAATCTTCAGTCGTAAAAATTCTAGAGTACTCTTTCTCCAGATGTAGTACGCCAGTATATGTTAGTTTGATATCTCTTTGATTTCTATCAATTGCGAATACTAGACTGTATGATAAAGCGCCATATGAGGATTGGTGTATCTTAATATGTTCCATAGATTGCTTCCATGCCTGATCAGTATGGAGGTTTAATGCATGGAACCACTGAGATATCCCAATGGTCATATTGTACTAAAGTCAGCTAACGGCATTCAAAGAAGATATCCAGAAGGGAAATGTCCAAATAAGTGTCACTGAATAAGGTATCCATGGATTTGTAAAACAAATGTGTCACTTATCTGACACAGGCAATGATAAATGAACCAGAGCCTGAGATTTGGAAAATCTCTGTAATCTCCTTGTGTCTTGACTATCTTCTTCAAAAGTACCATGTCTACCTCCAAAGACAAGTAGAGTTAAGATTAACATCCCGCTTAAGGCTGCATTATTGTGAAATCTCCACGACGACTAGTACCATCATTATTGGAAGAATCGAAACCATGATTAAATGAGTTTTAAGATAAAGGTTCATAAAGCCTAATTCAATATTCGGAAAATTCGGTATTATTAATTAAGAAAGACGGTTCATTTTGCTTATGCATTGAATACCGCAACCCTATTTAGGCAACAATTAAGAATCGCCATCAGCTGCCCAGGATCGTCGATTTGTTCGACTAGCTGTAAGAATTAGCTATTCCTTACGACTGGTTTTAAGAAGTGGTTGGAATAATCATCTCACCTTAAATAAGCTTTTCCATAATAGTTGTTATGTAAGTATCAAGGCCGCTCCTTTGGAGACCTTGTGTAGATGGGATGTTAAACATCTGTTGTTAGACAGAAGTTCGATAAGTCCGAATTAGCAAGACCTGAAATTACCTTGGAAAAAACGAATAAGATCATTCGAATTCGTAATCATCTGTAAGTTGCCAGTAATCGGCGGAAAATCAAGGGTTGATGAAAGTCGCAACCCTCTTATGTCCTTAATAAGGAATAAGGTTCAATTGAAGGTATCACCCTTGAAAGGTGTGCTGGAATTTTAATACAACGGGTTAGTTAAGCTCTGATATATAAAATCATTCAAGGAAATAGGATATATCAAGATTGGTAGCCTATAAGCTAAAACTTACCTAAGGAGCTTGATGGAAATCAATGTGTCCCACACTAGTGATTTAAGGATATGTTTCGCCGATAAGCCGAGAAGCATTATCACATAATGATATGCAGATTAATGAAAATTTATGGTTTGATGAAAAACCAGTATCAAATAAGGATCGGCAGGAGTAGAAGCTAAGAAAGAAAACATGAACCTATTATAAAGGTCATTTGGGATGCCCTTAGAGGCCCAAATAGGTTGTGGAAGTTAAATCCATTATCCGACAGAAAGTACATCCATTATTTTAGCAAATCTCGAGGTCGAGATTTCTTTTAAGGGGGTGAGGATGTAACACCTCGAAAAATCACGTCCAATGATGTATTGACACGTGTACTAGACCCTAATAAAGTCAAACATTGACTATGAGGGACTAATTTTTTTTTTTTTTTTTTTTTGCGAAAAATCAAAAACTTTGATTAGGGAAGGACTAGAAGTGTTATCATGCTTAAATTAAGTCTCTGAGTAACCTAACACAATATTCGTATTCTCATATTAAGTCACTTGTCAGATAATCAAAACCGTTTGCATAATAAATCGAAAGATTTGCACGGTAAAGGGTTAGAAGCGTCAACATGTTTAATAATACCTCTGAATGACCTTTTAATGAACCTGAAACATTATTATATCTAATCATATTCTTGAGAATACAAAACATTGACCATTTGGGGCTTTAATGTCGATAAACAACAATACGCACAAGTTTGTGCGTTAAAAAGGGTTAAAAGTGTCAACATGTTAATTCTTACCTCTGAGTGACCTTTTAACAAACCCAAAGTATTGTAATGTTCGATAATACTCTCAGGAATGCCCAATATAGATAACATAGGGCTTTGACGCAATAAAGCGATGATACGCGCAAGTTTGCGCGTTAAAAGGACCAAAAGCGTCAATATTTAAAACTACACCTTTGAGCGGCCATTTAAGCAAACTGGTGTGAACTGGAGTGTCGTAATACTCCATTGTACTCCATTATAATCCTAGGAATGCTTGTTGTTAACCTTGTAAGGCTTTTACGCCATTTCGCGATAATACGTGCAAGTTCGCGCATTAAAGGGTTAAAAGCGTCAATATGCCAAACTAGGCCTCTGACTGACTCTTTTAACATATCGAGAATTTTATAATGCTTGGTTATACTCTTGGATGTGCCTAATATTGGAAATATAAGGCCTTGTGTGCTAAAAACATCGATACGTGAGAATTTGGAAGTGCAGGGGCCAAACGTGACAACAAATGAAACTTTGTTTTAGCTGACCTGGTCCTTACGGACCGCATGCAATAGACCTTATGGTTCGTATGCTCTTTCCAGTAACATATTTTCAAAAACCAGCCTTGGTTTTGCTTCTTTGTCTCACACATTTGATTCTATGGATCATTTGATAGTTTGGAAAGATGGTATTACACCTGTAATCATCTTGTAACTTCTCATGACACTTGTTGATTATCTAAAGACCCTCCAAACACTATAAATAGAGATGAAATCCTTCATTTCATTACATCCATTTCTTGAGTTTTGCTCTCTATCACTCAAATCTGAGGATCCTAATCAATTGGAACCTCCTTCTGAGTTTATCTCAGTCCTAAGGACCACTTGTAAATGTTCCTTTCATGCTTAGTTATTTTGTTTGGCTCCTAAAGCCGAAAAGTCAAGCGTTTGCGATAAACGCTTTGACTTTTAGTTAGACCTTGTACGGTCAAGCCATGGTTCGCAACGAACATGGCTACGTGATCGTAATTAGGTAGGTGTTAAACCCTCAAAAGGGCACCTCCTAATTACCACGTTTACTTAGTTAATTGTCGGGTCAAAATAATTAGAGAAAAATGCCCGGATAGTCCCTGTGGTTTGCCCATTTTTCATCTTTAGTCCCTAACTTTCTAAAATTACCTCTATAGTCCCCAACTTTTTAATTTTTGTTCCCGAATAGTCCCTGACACGGATGGGAGTTAGTTTTTGGTGTTAAATGAGTGTAGAATGACCAAAATGCCCTCACTATTAAAAAAATAAACCACCACCATCACAACCACAATCTCTTTCCACTACCACCAAATTCCTCAAACCCAGATGATAAAAAAAACCATTATCCACGCGGGCATCCACCATCATCAACGATTACCACTGCCAACCTCATCGGAACCGTATGATGCCGTCGTCTGTTGTGGTTGCCGGAAAAATTACAACCACCATCAAACCCCTTTCATGACAAGATTTCTTCAACCAAATCGATTTTCCCCCTTTTGGTTTTGAAATTTCACGTTTCAATCGATAAAAGATGCTGGAGAAGATCGAATTGCCTCCGAAACCATCACTGAGAGGAAATAATTGGGTGATCGATGCCACTCATTGTCAAGAATGTTTGTTTCAGTTCACTTTTATCAATAACTGATTTACTTCACCTAACTTTACGATTTCATTTTTTTAAAGCTTTGCCCTCAATGAAATAGATCCTCGCCGGAGCCGCTTCAATTTCAGAACAGAATCCCGATCTTCAGACTACTGTTTGGGTTTCAAAATCATCATCGTCATCGTCATCGTCACCTACGAGTATTGACGGAGCCCTATTATTGTTTCTTGCAGTAGCAGTTTGGTTGTTTTGGCAATGGTGATGGTGGTGGTGGCTGATTGGTGATGGCGGCGGTGGAGGGTGGTGGTGGTTGTGGTTGTAGTTGATGTTGGTAGCTATGGCGTTGTTCACTGAGTGCTGACGTGTGTTGTGGAGACGATATGCAGGGAAAGGCGGTGGACGGAAGCGGAGGAGGGAGGTTGTGCGGCGGAGCAAAGAGGAAGCCATGAATTCCGGTGAACGCAAGAAGTTTTGAGAAGCAACAGTGTTGTAAGGTTGATTGGAGAAGAAGGGTTAGATTTTAATGCTAAAAAAAAAAATACAAATAAGGGTATTTTGGTGAATTCACATTAACTTAACTGAGAAAACTAACCTCCATCCGTGCCAGGGACTATCCGGGAACAAAAATTGAAAAGTTGGGGACTATAGCTGTAATTTTAGAAAGCTAGGGACTAAAGGTGAAAAAGATCAAACCACAGGGACTATCCGGGCATTTAACTCAAATAATTAAATAAAAGTCAAACGGGTCAGTTTTTAAATAAAATTCATAACTGATAATATAGAAGCTACAAAATCAGTTTTGTCACTTTAATAACTTGGTAAATATTAATTGAACATGCCTAAGCATGTTCAACTCGACAATTCTAAGTATAGGTTCGGTTCGCAACCGAAAGTCGCAAAAGTTGACTTTTTGCTTTGACTCTCAGTTCTGACCCGAATTAGCTTAATTTAATTATGCCTTAGGGTTCCCTTGTGACCATATTATATGTTAGTATAACCCTCTGAGGTTATACTACATGGTCCTTTAGAATTAGAGTTCATATGCATGTTTCCGTTATTTGCCTAAAAGTTGACTATTATGCCATTTTGATATTAAAACGAGATTTTTGAAAATGTTAGAGGACAAAAACCTTTATTACTGATTTATAAACATGTCCTAATAATTTGACATTAGTTTGAGGTCTAAATTAAGAGTTATGCTCGATATCGTAAATTGAAAGCTTTTTATTAATTAAACGGCATATTTGATATAAATCCTACTTAAATTCAAATTTTGACATCAAACCTTTTACCTACTGATGTAATATAATATTTTGGGATTTTTTGAAATTTTTATTAAATTTTAAAATGATCATAACATAGAGTTCTCGCGTAGGCTCGGTAATTGACGATAACGCCCTTCTTGCTAATAAAATGAGTTTTCCACATCCTTTACATGTTAAACCTTTTCCTACTAATTTTATATATTAAATAAGTTATTTTAAACAGTAAAGGTTGATCAAAATCTCAGATTCCCTTAATTAACCCGAATATCGTCAAATACCGACTTTTATGCGATTTAGGCGCATAGTATGGTTTAAAATCATATTAGGCATCTAAAGCTTGATACCTACTGATGTTATGACTAATTTTTTTTACTTTAACATTAAATAAAAGTTTTGAACTCAGATTTCCCAAATATTAACCCTTAAAGCATATGTGAAATGACCAAAATGCCCATACGGTGCATAGTTTGGTCATGAATGATAAATTTCACATATGCGAGATATCTTACTGATATAACTTGATAAAATATGTATTTTTACTGATTAATTAGACCAGAAACTCAGATTATTATTTAACCTCTTTTATAAACATTAAAATGACCAAAATACCCCTACGGGGCATAAATTGGTTTTAAATTCGTTTTGGGCATAATGGAGGGTATCCTACTGATATCACAACATATTTAAGACATATTAACTTGTGAAACATGTTCATGACTCATTTGGTTACCAGTTAAGCACTTTACGCGTTCGGTACAGTTTATGTAACTAGTTTACATGAATTAACCGAAACGGGTCAAACCTTATCATTTTCACTTCAAAATTCAGAATGTGTTTAGTTTACCCATATTATACAAGTCTCCATACTTTTCGGGTCTAAATCACATTCTAATCCGGTCTTCGCTTAATCTTGCGTTTTGAACCATAAACCTTTCCTTAAAACTAACCGGTCTAAGTTACAACTTAAATAAGACCCGTTAGGAATCTAATAGGTTAATAAAACCTTCGTTCCAGATTGAGAGCCCCAGTAGATGTACTTGTGCTTGCTGATTAGAATATACAGCTGAGTATAAATTGCATTTTAAGCTCAGGTAAATACTTTTAACTTATTTTCCGTTATACGGGCTTGGGATGCGGTATTATAAAAAATACCGCTTGGTCGGGTGTAGAAACCTTTTAATCGGAGATGATTAAATTGCATAATCCCGTTTTAATCAGTATTGCTTGATAACAAATAACATTAGGGGTTAATGACCGTGTCCTGGATATCCTTGGCTCATTTAAAAAGTGTTAATGGCCACAACTTAAGCACAAGGTGTAGGCATAACACCTCCTGTTGCGTATGTAAAAGATATACTCACTCGTGAGGTAACTTCTTATGAGTTATATTTGTGGTGTGTCGAATAATCTTGATCGGTTTGTATAATCACCGGCCCTAAATGTTGGACAAACATGTAAATCTGATACAAGATTGTTATTAATATAACTGTCCCAAGATATAAAAGAATATTTGTGCCTTGTGCATTTAAATCAATTTTAAATAAACATTTTCAAAAGAGTCAGTTAATTGTATTTACCAGTGTAAACTGACGTATTTTCCAAAAAGGGTTGAGTGACAGGTACTATACGTAAATTGGCTGGGAGCTCAGGGCGTTAATAAGGAATCTTGCAAGTTCTAGACGTCTAAAGTCTGTTGAACAATGTTTATATTTTTGTTTTAAGATCCCCCTGTGGATCCATCTTACAATCCATTTGTAATATTTGATGTTACGTTGAATCGGTTTGTAATATATTTACTTTAGACTTCCGCTGTGCTTTGAACTGTGATTATTTGACTATGATGATATCAACTACGTCACGATACTCCCCACCGGGCCCACCGGTAATACGTGAGAATATCGGGGTGTGACATCATGTGTTTGGAACAATATCATTAGGAAGGAAGCTGCACTGAAGAAAGACAACATTCACTTAAATCGACTTATAAAAGGTTCAGTAGGCAACGGGAATGATGTGCAATTTTGGACAAATACTTGGGCATCAAATATATCATTCCAGTACCTTTTCCCAACTCTATACTCCTTAGAAAAATACAAGGGGTGCATGGTTAAGGACAGACTAAGAGCACCGGGTCCAGTTGATATTATTGAGTGGCATTGGCATCGAGTACCCTCAACAAACTCAGAAGTAACTGAGTTGAATGGGATTGGTGCTATCTTGGCACAAATATCTATCACGAATCACGAAGACAAATGGGTTTGGCAAGCAGAAGAATTGGGGACTTTCACAGTTAAATCAGTAAAAAAGATCATATCAAGTATGAATATGGTACCGTGCAATGTTATCTTTGATTGGCATAGGTGGCTACCACATAAAGTAAATATCTTTGGTTGGAGAATGAACTTGGATCGCTTACCCACAAGAAGCGCCTTGGAAAAAAAGACATATGCCTATAATTTCTACCATTTGCCCTCTTTGCAGCGAAGATAATGAAACTGTGGAACATTTGTTTACATCATGTTATGTGTGCTTAATGGTTTGGCATATGGTATCATCATGGTTATCAATCCCACCTCTCTATGCTTACACAATCACGGATCTACTTGGTTTACACAAAGGAATATCCGGGTCGGAAGCAAAGAAGAAGTTCATTAACGCTATTATGGTAATAGCATGTTGGGGCATTTGGAAACTTCAAAATGAGATCTTGTTTTCAAGCAAGAGAATCGACATTGCAAGGCTTATGGCGGACATTAAGGCGACTAGTTATCTTTGGGTAAAACATAGAGCTAAAATGTTTTTGGTGGAATGGATAAATTGGCTAGCCTTTGACTTTCTATATGCTTGTATGTTTTTTATTGTATAGTTTTCTTGCATTTAATAAAATCAGCCGTTAAAAAAAAAAAAAAAAAAGAAGCTAATTTTCGATTTTGATTTATTTTACTGTTATACATTCGGTACCGAGCTCGTCTGATTGGTAACTTGTTGATAAACTTTGAGATTTGTCTCAATATGCATGAACGAGGAGTGGTCCAGACAAGCATGAAAATTAACCAACGAAACGTGGCGAACTCCACAATGAAGAAAAGTAAAACGTTTTTCTTTTATCAAATTTTATTCAACAAGCTTATTAAATGATCCCTTGCATTTAGTTTATAATTATAAACTAGTAATAAGACTTGCGCGCGCTGTGGCGCGAGTACTTCAGAAATATCGAACGGACTAGTCCAAGCGTTATGTGATGTGTTAACCATATGGAAGCGCACGTTCTGACGTATTCGAGTGAACTCAATGTATCATATAGTTCCATTGCGATTGGATCAAAATGTAACATAAATCGAATTTATATCGTACAATACAATCATAATGTATTATACGCGATCCGACTAACTCGAATTTATATCGCCAAGCCAAAAACTCTCGAGGGGGTCAAAGAGGTATTTACAAAGTTCATAAAAAGTTAAGTGGTTAAAAATTACATTTCCTAAACTTAAGGGCTAAGAAAGGGCAAATATAAAATTTGATAAAGTTCTGGGATAAGATGGAAACTATAACAAAGTTGTGCCTGAAAAGGAAACTACGACAAAGTTGAGGTGTCAAAAGCAAACTACTTGTAAAATGGAGTAGTAGTTTAGGGACTAAATTTGTCATTTCAGGAAACATTAAAGGTACCAAAGTCAAGGGGCTAAAATTGCAACATCATGAAAGTATTAGGGAGAGGGAGGCAAAGCCGGTAGTAGTAGTTTAGGGACTAAATTTGTCATTTTATGAAACATTGAAGGTACCAAAGTACAACAACAACAACAACAACCATACCCAGTAAATCCCACAAATAGCAGAGCTACTTATAGGGTCTGGGGAGGGTGGGATGTAGACAGGCCTTGCCTCTATCCCTAGGGATAGAGAGGCTGCTTCCAGAGAGACCCTCGGCTCGAAAACGAACAGCAAACCAACACAGCAAGTCAAAGAACATAGAAAGAGTACAGAAATAAGACGTCGCCAATTTCCAAGAAAGTGATCAGAGTGTCACAATATAATGTAAATCATGTATCATAGCATACGACATCATTTGGGCATAAACACAATGTAAATCATGTATAATAGCATACAACATCATTTGGGCATAAACACAAGAAGGCAATCACTGGAGAAGTCCGTTAAAGAATAAGAAAAACCTACGTCCCAGAAATCCACCTAAGACCTTACTACAATATCTTCTAGACGTCCTTAACCCTAATCCTACGCCTCCACGAAGTCCTATCGTGGACCATGTCCTCAGAAAGATGCATCTCTAGTAAATCGTGCCTAATCTGCTCATCCCATGTCAGTTTGGGTCTGCCTCTTCCTCTCCTCCCCTGCACAGTAAGAGTTTCCACTACTCTAACTGGTGCCGTCGCTTCCTTCCGCTTCACATGCCCAAACCATCTCAATCTCCCCTCCTTAATCTTCTCCGATATACTAGCCACTCCTAGTCTTTCCCTAAAAACCTCATTTCTTATCCGATCTAACCTTGTGTGTCCACACATCCACCTCAACATCCTCATCTCTGCTACCTCCATCTAGCGCGCTTGTGTCTTCTTGATAGCCCAGCAATCCGTTCCATATAGCATAGCTGGCCTAACTGCTACCCTGTAAAATTTCCCCTTTAGTTTAATTGGGAACTTCCTATCGCACAATACCCCACTGGCTGCCCTCCATCTACACCAGCCAGCCTGTATGCGATGGGTTACATCACTATCTATGTCACCATCTCTTTGGACAAATGACCCTAGATACTTAAATCTAGTTACCTGCGGGACCAATTGATCCTCAATGGAGATTTGGGTTTCATCGTCGATGGCTACACCGCTGAAATCACAGTGTAGATACTCAGTCTTAGATCGACTAATCCTTAGGCCCTTGCCCTCTAAAGCTACTCGCCACTCCTCTATCCTCTCGTTCAGGCACTGTTTAGTCTCTGCAATCAACACAATATCGTCTGCAAAAAAGCATGCACCACGGAACTGTCTCCAGAATCAACTTGGACAACTCATCCAAGACAACCGCAAAAAGAAAAAGGGCTCAACGCAGATCCCTGGTGGAGTCCTATCTCCACAGGAAAGAAGTTTGTATCTCCTACAGGCGCGCGAACAGTAGTCTCTGTTCTATCGTACGTATCCTTAATTACGTCTATATACTTCCCCGGTAGCCCTCGACCCTCCAAACTATCCCAAATCAGTTGCCGTGGGACAGTATGGTACCAAAGTAAATGGGCTAAAATTGTAACATCGTGAAAGTATGGGGAGGGGGAGGCAAAGCAGGTGGGGTTTCCACCGACTTTGTCGTAAAGGAAACTACGACAAAGTTTCGGTGTCAAAAGCAAACTATTTGTAAAATGGAGTAGTAGTTTAGGGACTAAATTTGTCATTTTATGAAACATTGAAGATACCAAAGTCAAGGGGCTAAAATTGCAATATCGCGAAAGTATGGGGGAGAGGGAGGCAAAGCCGGTAGTAGTAGTTTAGGGAGTAAATTTGCCATTTTATGAAACATTGAAGGTACCAAAGTAAATGGGCTAAAATTGTAATATCATGAAAGTATGGGGAGGGGGATGCAAAGCCGGTGGAGTTTCCACCGATTTGCCTTTTAAGAGTATGTATAATTAGAGTAAATTAGCCTTTATGAGCTGTTCAAAATCGGTTTGTAAGAGTTTAGATTGAGCTGATTCTAAACGAGTTCGAGCATTAGTTCTACTAAGAGAGCTTAAATTGGTTCGCGAGTCTATTTTTTGTATATTGTCTAATAATATCTAATGTACATAAATTTAATAATAAAACAAATAATATGTATTATGTGATATATAAAAATATTACTATAAACATATGTAAAGAGGAAATACAGGTTTTTCATGTTCCTAATAAAGTCAATCAAACATTTTCATTAGGTGTTTTAATCTTGTGAAATTAGATCTAGACGTAAAAGTAAGTGAAACAAATTCAACATATATCAAAGTATTATAGATCCATTATCAGGATTTTTTTTATAAAAGAATTACATAAACTAGATCCATCATATTTCACTCGTTTATTTTTTAAATAATTAAATTTTAATAAAAGGTCATTGAGTTTAATCTTTGTTTTTAACGGCAAATGAGATAAAAGCTCGGCTACCCGGAGTAACCCAATAGTCCCAATGGCAAAATGCAACCTCACACGCCCTCAACCACAAAAAAACAAAAAAACAAAAAAACAAAAAAACCTTGTTGGGTAGCCCACCCTCATCATCACCAGTTACAGAGATAATCCATCGTCTGAAGACCTACTGTGATAAAACATCATTGAGATCAAATTCCACTTGAGACCTCTAATTGAGCTATAATATTAGAGTTAATTCTAAGACTGCGGGGTATGGGGCGGGGGTTTGGGCGTGGGTTGGCTGAAAACGCCCAAGCCACCACCCCGGGTGGGCATGGGTTTGGGCGTGGCCCCTTTGGCGTGGGATTCAGCCCGGGCGTGGGGCGGGCTAGTAAGTGACATGGCATGCTCTAAATGGTCAAACCAAATTCATGCCCCCCAACCCAAGCCCCTAACCCAACCCCATGGGCATGGGTTTTGGTGGTGGGTTTTTTCCCATTCCACGTGTCAACATATGCCCCAACCCACGCCCCAATCCAAGCCCCCCATACCCCGCAGTCTAAAGGGTTAAATATTTACTTAATGTTCTTTTAACACAACTGCCCTGCCATTTTCCATTAATTCACCATTATGACATTTTGGTAGCAGTTAATATTTCCACTACACTCTATTTAATACACACACACCCACACACTCTTCTTCCTCACACACACCATAATTCTGTCCTCAGCAAAAACTCAAAAGCTAACAATGGCGAAATCACCAGAATCTGAACATCCAATCAAAGCCTATGGTTATGCTGCTCGAGACACTTCTGGTGTTCTTTCTCCTCTCACTTTCTCCCGAAGGTACACATTTTTCTTATATAATAATTAAACAACGTTCATCGATACATACAATGCCCATTTTTTTGCTAGAGATATTGTTTGATGTTATCTGATCCGTAGTTATTAAAGGCGCTAGGCGCATTCAAGGCGCATAGGTCTCGTATGGAGCCTAGGCGGCGGTTGAAAAAAAGCGAGGGCGTTAGAAAAATAAAGCGCACAACGGCAAAAAAATTAAAAATATTTTATGTATTAGAAAATTAATATTATTCTTCAAATAAAATAAACTAAAGGTATTATATATTATTTACTATCATCTAATTAATACCAAAAGTTATAAAATATTAGTGTATTAGTGTAGAAAAGTAGTTCTCGTTAGATAAAAATAGAAATCTAGCTGAAACTTTGTTGGAATTCAGAGAATTTGGCCGGAATCTCTCCGGATCCAGGAGTCGCATCAGAATCTTCGCCTGAACCATCACCTGAAAAATTAAAGCGCAATTGCCCTGACTTAAGGCGCAATTGCCTCGACTCGCCTGGAAATTGGGCCTAGACGCAAGAGGCGATGGCTTTTAACAACTATGATCTGATCTTTGGTTATGAATCATGGTTATATCATGTAGTATATGTTATTTGTACAGTCTAATAATAGGAAATTGTTGTTATAGGGCTACGGGTGATAAAGACGTGAGGTTTAAGGTTTTGTACTGCGGGATCTGCCATTCTGATCTTCACTTTATCAAGAATGAATGGGGCGTGACATCTTATCCCATTACTCCTGGGTATGTTTTAATCGATCTGATAGAATTTTCATTTTGATTTTCAATTTTGTTGTTGCATTTGAAAATAGTATTTGGTACATGCATATTTGACTTATGTTATTGGTTGTTTACTGATTACACACAGATTTCGTTGTTGGCCCAATTGGGGTGGTCAAACGACTCAAACCCATGTTACCTGACGGGGCACTTAACCCCTCTACCCTAAGTTTCATCGATCTACTTATGTCACGTCACTTAAAAGTTAAACCATCCGATACCCTATTTAGTAGCTTCACTTAGACCGAGTTGATCTCTATCTTTTTTCTTTTTTTTTTTTTTTTTTCCAAATTAAATTAACACATAAAATTATACATTCCTAAAAATAAAAATTTATACATTCCTAAAAAAGTTTATAAAGTTAAAATCTATTTTTTTAAAGATAAATTAAGTTTTTGTTTTATAAAAATATAAAACATTAAATTATAGGCTATTTAAAAAAACATAAATTTAAAAAAAAAAAAAACCCAAATAATCATCTTCAACAACACCAGCATCTTTCACTCAAAATCCAACAAAAAAAACAAAAAAAAAAAAACAAAATTTAAACACAAAAATACCTTAACTCATCAGCAAAAAGTTAACCCAACCCATACCCGCTTGCGCCACCACAATAGTGTGTGGCGGCGGGTAGGTGTTACCCATTGTGCCTTATCCGGGCGCCCCACCCCCTAAACATATATATCTATATATATATATATATGTATATATTAATTCATAACATCGGAACGAATAGTGATTTTTTGTCTTTTTGTGATTTTGTTTTTATTGTTGGTTTTTTTTCTAGTATTACTTTAGGGTTTTTTAGTTTTTGTAATAAAACTTTGTTTTTTTTTTTTTTTTTTTTCAATTTTACCACAAAAGTTAATAGAGTTTATTTTTTTGTTAGTTTTTTTTGCGCTTTTTTCCCGGATTTGGTCATCACTTGGCTGGTACTTACCTCAGTGTTTGGAGTTAACATTTTGTCTCTTACGTTTTTTACCCCATGAGTCACTTGTCGTTAAAAATTTGTGTTTTCATTTAATGGTTTTTCTCGGTTTTGGTCGTCGTTCGGTTGCTACTTAGCATGGTTTCCTCTGCAATACCGTTAGCACGGTTTTACCACCTCACCGAAACGTGGAGGGAACAAGACTAGTTTGAAAATAATTCATATAAAATAAGCAAGTTTTCATATCTTTCATTAAGTCAAATTGAATAAAAAAAACATCCTCACTAAATAGTATCTAAGATTCATACATAATCTATTCATATCACTTATCTTAAAAAATTAACATCTATAAATATAGTGTACGATTGAAACAACAAATATAAGTTGAGTAACATTATCTAGACAAAAAGATTTCGAGTGACTTTTTAGTAGAATGAATAAGAATCATGGTTACATTTGTGTAAAGTATCCCTTTTAAAAAGTATCAATCTTTTGGATCAAACCCTACTGAACCCGAATTCATTATACAATATGATGATAATGCAGGCACGAGATTGTGGGCATAGTGACTGAAGTAGGCAGCAAAGTAGAGAAATTCAAAGTTGATGACAAAGTTGGGGTTGGATGCATAGTGGGATCATGCAACTCATGTGAAAGTTGTGCTAAAGATCTTGAAAGCTACTGTCCAAAACAGATTCTAACTTACGGATACATCGACCATGATGGCACACGCACTTACGGTGGGTACTCAGACCACATGGTTGCCGATGAGCATTTTGTTCTGCGTTGGCCTGAGAATTTGCCACTTGATTCTGGTGCACCATTGCTATGTGCTGGTATCACAACCTACAGCCCACTCAGACACTTTGGACTAGACAAACCTGGTGTGAAAGTAGGTGTAGTCGGGCTCGGTGGGCTAGGTCATGCTGCGGTCAAGTTTGCTAAGGCTTTTGGGGCTGAAGTTACGGTCTTCAGTACCACACCGGCTAAAAAGCAAGAAGCACTTGAAGGACTTAAAGCTGACCATTTCATAGTCAGCAAAGACCAAAAACAAATGCAGGTGGGTAGAAAATTTGATAGTTTTTTCTGTTAGTAATCTGAACAAGAAAAGAATCGGAAACAGAAAATAAGCAAAGCAAAAGGAAAACAGTAACAGTGAACCGGGCTTGTGTTTGACACAATTCCCTTAAATAAATTCGCGGTCTGTTCCCATTGTACGCCGGTTCGAAGTAAATTTATAAAAATATATTTTTTCATAAATTAAAAACGTGACGTTGGTTATTTTAACCGGGGGTCTAATCCGTCAGTGATTGGTGACAGACATTCTGCTATGATAGAAGGAAATCATTCGAAATTAGAAAATAAAAAAGTCAAATGGTTATTTTCATAATTTAAGAAAGTCGGGTTTATTTTGTTAATATTCGCGTCAAAATGTTTATTTTTTTTAACTTCTTGGATTTTAATTTTTTATTTTTTGGGTAATCAGTCTGCCGCGAGCTCATTGGATGGGATAATCGACACTGTCTCCGCGAGTCACTCGATTGCACCATTGCTGAATGCGCTTAAACCAGATGGAAAGCTTGTACTTGTTGGTGCACCAGAGAAACCATTTGATTTAGCCGCATTTTCTTTGATCACGGGTTAGTGTTGATTCTTCATTAATTTCAGTGTATGTACATACATTCTTGAGCTGGCTTAGTTAACCGAAAGGGGTGGGTCACAGGGAGGAAAATGGTGGCTGGAAGTGCAACAGGAGGGCTGAAAGAGACTCAAGAAATGCTTGATTTTGCAGCAAAACATGGAATAACTGCAGATATCGAGCTAATTCCCATTGATTATGTGAACACTGCCATGGGCCGTATGTTGAAATCTGACGTTAAATATCGATTTGTCATCGATGTAGCCAACTCCCTGAAAGCTCCATAGATGAAGCCGGTTCAGTAATGTGTTCATCGTTGTAGAACATGAGTCAGTTTTTTTTCTTTCTAATAAGAAGAAAAAGTGTTGTCTTGGTCGGTCAACTTTTTTATTATTCTGTCTTTTTAAGTTGACTTGTTTTTTTCGGTTTAATTGACGCATGGAACTTTTTTGAATATCAGATGTTTTGCTTTTTATTTATTTAATTTTTCTGTTATACATACTATGATTATACTAAAATGATTTTTTTAAAGGAAAACTTCATTAAAAAACACCCGAGCTCGAAGACCGAACCGGGGACCAAAACAACTACATAATTACAAATTTACGCTAATCCGACCACGAGATAGGATTGTTTCTAACTCTATGCTTAAACCACAAAAATCCCAGCGATAATATGTCACTAAAAATGGACTCCACCTTGACCTCCGATGCCGAGAAAAGAGCCTTGTTCCGCGCCAACCAGATACACCAACAGGCGACTCGAATTATACCTTTAAAAGCAGCCTTCTCCCCAGCTCTATGATTACCATATTTATGCAGATTCAACAGGTCACGAAAGGTAAACGCAAACACAGGAGGTGACCGGCACCATCGGCTGACTTTCTGCCATATCACCGAAGCCACAATGCAAGAAGTGAACACATGATCGACAGATTCATCCTCGGATCTGCATAAAGAACATAGGCCATCACCGACAACAATTCCCCGTCTCCGAAGGGCGTCAGCAGTGGGGATTCTGCCCAAATCCGCTCTCCAAGCAAACACATTGCATTTGATCGGGATCCAACTGCACCAGTCCATCGTCAAGCTATTTTCCAAAAACCGCCTGACCGAGCTCACCGAGAAGAGACCTGAACTATCCCCCAGCCACTTCCAGGAATCACAATCGTTGTTCAAAGAGACCGAACCAAGATCCGCAGATAACTCGCTCCATTCCGTTATCTCTTCGACGCGATCCAGATCATGCTTCCACAACCAGACTCCCCTCAATCGATCACTAACCGAGCACGTTTTCACCATTTCTAAAGCAAACAAGTTAGGATAAACCTCACAGAGCGGGATATCTTTTAGCCACGGGTCCAACCAAAATAACACTTCGTTACCTCTGCCGACCGATCCCCGAAAAAAATTACGAAGCCTGAAATTACCCGACAAAGGCTTGTTGACAGCGGAGACGATTTTCTGCCAAACCCCTCCCAAAGAGCTCATAACCGGTAAGAAAGACCAGCCCGATCCCCCCGAGTGAATAGCATCAATCACCTTAACCCAAAGATTGTTCTTCTCACACTTGTATCTCCAACCCCACTTACTAAGCAGAGCGAGATTAGTGTGATTCAGCTTACTAATTCCCAGGCCCCCGTTTTTCTTAGACAACGCCACTTTATCCCAAGCCACCCAATGCGTCTTCTTGACTTCGGATGAACCACCCCAGAGAAATTTTTTGATCAATCCTTCCAAGTCGTTAACCACTTTCACCGGAGCTTTGAAGAGCGAGAAAAAATAAATAGGAAGACTCTGAAGAACGGACCGGATGAGGGTAATTCTCCCCCCGATAGAAAGAAGAGCCGCCTTCCAGAGAGCTAGCCTGGACTCAAAAATGTCGTACACCGGTTTCCAATTGCAGATACGATTCATATTGGCTCCCACTCTAAGACCCAAATATTTAAAGGGAAAAACATCCGGGTTACAACCCACCAAATCCGCCAAAGATTTAACCTCCTCGACAGACACCCCAATCCCAAATAAATTAGATTTCTCAAAATTAATCTTCAAACCCGAACACGCATGAAAGCATCTGAGAATCCTAACAGTATTCACAGCATTATTCTCTTTCCATTCGCCGATAATAAGAGCATCATCGGCAAAAAACATATGAGACAAACTCGGGCCGTCATTGGGGAGAGAAACCCCCGAAAACACACCAACCTCCCTAGCCTTATCAATTAAACAAGACAATGCTTCCATAACAGCCACAAACAAAAACGGAGAAATAGGGTCACCTTGCCTCATACCTTTACCACACTTGAATTCAAAGGTCGGCGAACCATTAACCAGAACCGAAGCCCGGGCTGACGAGAGAATCCCCTATAACCAACTACGCCACTTGGCACCGAAACCCATTTGGTGGAACACGTCCACCACAAAACCCCAGTTGATGTTATCACAAGCCTTTTCGAAATCAATTTTGAAAAGGAAAGCTTTTCTTTTTCTTTTATTTAACCAAGTATAAACCTCGTTAATAACCAACGGCCCATCCAAGATAGATCTGCCTTTCAGGAAAGCCGACTGAGAATCTGAGATGACCGACCCGAGCACCTTCTTCAACCTATTGCCTAGAACCTTAGAGACAACTTTATTTATAACCCCCACGAGGCTAATGGGGCGATAATCGTTAAGACCAAGAGGATCCTTCTTTTTGGGGACAAGAGCGATAAAGGACGATCCACAACCCGGGTTAACCACTCCCGAATCATAAAAAGCCTCGAAAAGGTTGACAAAATCAGCCTCGAAAAGCGTCCAAAAAGGCTTAAAAACCGGAAATTGAACCCGTCTGGGCCGGGAGCCCGATCATCCCTACACTAAGAAACAGCCGCTTTAATTTCCTCGACGCTAAACTGAGACTCCACCCAAGAGGCATCCGAATCCGAAATCTTCTTCATGTTAGAGCAGGAAAGAAACGGACGACTATTACATTCCTCCAAGAACTTAGAACGATAAAAGTTGAAAACCTCTTTCTTCACCAACGAAGGCTTAGACACCCACTCACCCCCAATCTCCAAGCCATGGATCACATTACTAGCCTTCCTACAGTTGATCAGAGTGTGAAAGAATTTCGAGTTTTCATCCCCCTCCTTGGCCCATCTAACCCGAGACCTCTGTTTGAGATCCATTGCCTTAGCAAGTTCAATTTCAGTAATGATTTCCTTATTCTCAGCGAGAACCCATTCCTCTTCCTCAGATAACTCCCGAGACTCCTGAATCAGCTCGATTGCCTCTACCTCCTCCTTAGCCATATCAAGCACCTCCCCTTCTTTACGTAACATAACATCTCTCCAATCTTTTATTTTACTACGAATAAACCCCAATTTCTTGATCAAGAAAACATCAGGCGGGGAAACCGAGGAAGAGAAGGAGGACGCCGCTGCCTCCACCACCTCTTTAAAACCTTCTTTATCCAGCCAGGAGTTAAAAACACGAAAGGGACGAGCACCAAAATTAACAAACTTGGTAGACAATATGATGGGACAATGGTCCGACCAAAACCTTGGAAGGGCTTGAACACGGGCCTCCGGCCACTCATTAAAGAACTCTAAGTTAACAAGAAATCTGTCAAGTTTGCTGAGTTTATTCCCTCTTTCAGACTGCCACGTGAACTGTCTACCTCTCAAATCATACTCAATCGGCCCGACATCGAAGATGAATGAATTAAAGTTGCTCGCACAAGAGTGCTTGAAGGAGCAATTTCTTTTCTCCTCCCGGAACCTAACTGCGTTGAAATCGCCCCCTATAACCCAAAACCCATCATAACTATCAATTAGAGAAGCCAACAGGTCCCAGACCGCTTTTTTGGCTAAAACACCTTGGGGCGCATAAACGTTAAGAACGTTAAAGAAAGAATTACTCCCATTCAGCCTTCCCCTTAAGAACAGAAAGTTCTCGTTTTTGACACTAACTTCTAAGGAGAAGAGAGACTCATCCCACATGCAAACAAGACCACCCGACTGCCTAGCGGAATCAACCACCTCCCAGCCAAATTTCCCAGAGCCCCAAAACTTCGATAAAACAGAACGAGAAATACCGCTTTGCTTAGATTCTTGGATCATCATGAAACTGATCCCCTGATCCCTACGAATAGACCTGATCCAATCGGATTTTAAAGCACCCCTAGCCCCCTTAAATTGACTGATAAAAAATTCATTTAGACACCCCAGAATACCTGTGGTCCTGATAGCTTTCCTGATTAACTCAGAGTGGTTGAGAAGTGTCACACCCCGACTTTCCACATGTCACCGGTGGGCCCGGTGAGGAGTAACGTGACGTGGTTGGCAACATAATAGTCAAACAACACAATATTTAATATGCACAGCGGAAGCAATTTAAAAGATATAATTCAACCGAATATGATATTGTAATATCATATCTCACAACTGACGATTGTTTATCCACAGACGGATCGAAAATAAAATGGAAACAATAGTTCAACAGACTTTAGGCATCTAAGCTTGCGAGACTCTTTAATGATGCTAGGAGTAGCCAGCCGATTCAGATTAGTACCTGCACTTAGCCTTTTTGGAAAATACGTCAGTTTACACTGGTAAATACAATCAACCGACTCATTTTGAAAATGATTTAAAATTGGTTTGAATGCACATGGCATAAATGTTTTATAATTTGATTAAAATGCACAGAGGCAAAATTAACCTTTTATAACTTGGGATAATTATTTAAATATAATTCTTGTAAAGGATTCACATGTTTCTCCGCGTTCAGTAGCCCGGATCGAGCCGGGTTAAAGATCAATAGACACACCACATTATGTAAATGAGACACTAACAGGTGTACGCCTACACCTGAGTGCTGAGGTCGTGGCCATTTCGTAAAATGATGCCAGGGATATCCGGGACACGGTCATTAACCCCCAAAGGCTTTAAGCAACAAAACAATTTAAACGGTCATTTCGATAATACTTAACCACCAAACGATTAAGGTCGAAATGCCCGACCAAGCGGTATTTTATATACCGTACCCCAAGCCCGTATAGGGAAAATAAGTTAAAAGTATTTACCTGAGCTAAATATAAATTCAATCCCAGCCGTATCAAATCAGCAAGTACAGATAGCTTTTACTGGGCTCCTAAATCTGGAACGAAGGTCTATAATAACCTATTAGAATCCTAACGGGTCTTTAGTTAAGCTTAAGCTTAGACCGGCTAGTTTCAAAGATACTGTTCGTACGCACGATTAAGTGATGACCGGATAGAATGTGATTTAGACCCTACAAGTTCAGAGACTTGTTTAATATGGGTATTTCATGCACACTCTGGATTTTGAGATAAAACCGATAAGGTTTGACCCGTTTCGGCTAATTTATGTAAACTAGTTACATAAACCGAACCGAACGCGCAAAAGGCGTGACGGGTAATCATAAGAGTCCTAACCAGGTTTCCTAAGTTAATATGCCTCAAATATGTTGTGACATCAGTAAGATGTCTTTTATTATGCCCGAAACGAATTTAAACACAAACTATGCCCCGTAGGGGTAGTTTGGTCATTTTCAAGTTTATAAAAGAGTTTAAGTATTAACCTGAGTTATAGGTCTGATGTAATCAGCAAAAATACTCCATTTAATAAATTATAACAGTAGGGTCAAGTATATATGTGAAATTTATCAATTATAACCAAACTATGCACCGTAGGGGCATTTTGGTAATTTCACATAAGCCGAAAAGCTCAAAACTGAAGTCTGAGTTTAACAACCTTTGCTTACTGTTAAAATATTATAATTTTCCTCAAATATCAGTAGGTATTACCCTTGATATGTTTAAAATACTCTTAGTACATACTATGCGTTAAAAACGCTTAATTAGGCGATTAAAAGCCGTTTACGGGTTCGATACATAAAGCTGATATTTTTACCATTCCAGAAGGCTTAAAATAAATTATTTATCATTTAAGATCAGTAGCAAAAGGTTTGGAGTCGTTTAGATATGTAAAACCCATTTTATGACCCGTAAGGGCAAAACTGACAAGTACCGGGTTAAGCCTACGACTATGAGTTATGCTCAGCCTAAAATTAATTAAAAATCTTCAAAAATCCCAAAATAATATATTACATCAGTGGGTAAAGATTTTAGTATCAAAAAGTATGTTTAAATAGGCTATACGCTAAATACGCCGTTTAATTAACATAAAGCTTTCAATTTACGCTAATGAGCATAACTCTCAAACTACACCTCAAACTGATATCAAACTTTGGGTACAAGTTTATATATCAGTGACTAAGGTTTTTACTCTTTTACATTTCCAAAAATCACGTTTTATGGTGAAAAGGACATAATGGTCAACATATGGGCAATTAACGGAAATCATGCGTATTAATCGGTTAACTAATGAACCATGGTGTATAATCACAGAGGGTTATACTAGCATGCAATCTGGTCCAACTAGAGCTCTAAGGTATTTCTAAATCATACCAAAACGGGTCAGAACTGAAGTCAAAGCAAAAGTCAAAGCTTTGCGACTTTCGGCTCCGAACCGGGTCTAAACAGGAAATTGTCGGGTTGAACATGTTTAGACATGTTCTTAAACTAATTACCAAGTTATATTAATGATCAAACAGGTTGTATGTGTTCTACATTGCTAATTATGCATAAATTAGAAATTAATTATCCTGTTGACTTTTTAATAACAAGATTGACCCGACATTTGACCTAGTTAGAGTGGGAATCAGAGGGTGCCCTTTTAAAGTTTTAATGCCCACATAATATAACAAAATTTGCATCGATAAAATTTTACCGAGCCTCGTGTTGACCGTTGACCAGCAGTTGACCACGTTTGACCGATGTTGACCAGGTTTGACCGAACCCAAAACTGAACCGAGGCACTAACATGACCCAAAACTTCCCCTTGCCCAGTTTTGACCACGTCTGACCTGTTGACCATGTTGAACCGAGCCCGAGAGCGTCCCGAACTTAAATTTTTCACCCGAGTCGAAAGTGGTTCGATGGACTCTACAGGTCACTAGGAGCCCAAAAATATATTTTTCGTCGAAAACTGACGGCTGGAACTCGCCAAAACCATGTCAGAAGTCGAGATTTCGCCGGAGAATAAAATTTCTCGAAAACGTGCAGAAATGTTCCTTAACTCCCGATCAAAGCATCTGCAAAGTCAAAAGTTCAAAACGGACTCGCCGGAATTTGACCGGAATGTCGCCGGAGTTGCCATAGAGCTCAAACCGCTAAGAATTAGCTAAAACTAACCACACCACGCGATCCGGAACGTCGGATATAGTTGAAAAAGTGTACTCTTGGCCGGAAAACGGCCGCCGAAAAAGTCGCCGGAAAAGTTTCTAGAGAGAGAGAGTAGAGAGACTTTTAGAGAGAGAAAGAGATGGTGAAAAATGATTTTTATTTTTTATTTTATTTATTTTTCATTTATATAGTGGAGGTTTTGTGGGCTTGGGCCCAAGGCCCACAAGCCCGTCTTCGCACCCGAACATCATGGAAGCATCGTAGAGCATAATATTAATACTAAAATACGCAAATTAGGATCGGTAGTTGATGTTTGCGTGTTCGTTCGTCGGTTGCGTAAAAATCGCGAGAAATTAAATCGTTGACGTTTTTAACCCCTCGTATATGAATATTGCCATAACTTTCTCATACCTTAACGAAACCTTGTGAAATTTTTATCACACATTCTTGTGAGTATAATTAAGCATTACAAAGCTTCGGGTTCGCTAAAAGGTCACTCAGAGGTATACCTTTAAACATGTTGACACATTTAACCCCTGTAGTTTGTAATTCCTCACTTTCTTTCACAATTGGCTTCGTACGATCCATGATTTATTCGGTTGAGGTTATGAACATCATGTAGGGTCACTGTAAAGTATATTTATCCCTTGTTGACATTTTGAACCCTTATTTTCACATACTTTCCATGTTTGTCAACTTTAGTCCCTCTAAATAAAATTTCACACGTTCAAGCTTATGACACGTGTCAATACATTATAGGACGTGAATTTTCGAGGTGTTACATCTTCACCCCCTTAAAAGAAATCTCGACCTCGAGATTTGCTAAAATGATGGAAGTACTTTTTGTCGCTTAATGGACTTAACTTCCACAACATATCTAGAGTCTTTCCAAGCTCCTAAAGTGACTCCTATATTAGGTACATATATCCTTTTTGGAGCTTCTTAACCTGTCGATCCTTAATCGATACAGGATGCTCATCACATCATAAATTTGCATAACATTATGTGATAGTGCTTCTTGACTTATTGGCGAAACACACCTTTCAGTCACTAGTGTGTAATGTATTTCGAGCTCCGCCAAGCTCCTTAAATAGGTTTTAGCTTATAAGCTACCTGATCTTGATATATTCGATTTCCTTCGAATGATTCTATATATTCAGAGCTTAACTAGCCTGATAATTTAACAGATTTGGCACACCCTTCCTGGGTGATATCTATTGTTGAACCTTATTCCTTAATCAAGAATTTAGGAGGTTTGCTATTTTCATTAATCCTTGATTTTCTGCCGAATACTGGCACCTTACAGATGATTATGAATTTGCGTGATCTTATTTGTTGTTTCCAATGCAACTTTCAGATCTTGATAATTGGACTTACCAATCTATTGTCCTAACAATAGATGTTTAACATTCCATTTATACAAGGTCTCCAAAGGAGTATCCTTGATACTTATATATCAACTATTATCGGAAAGCTTATCTTAAGGTGAGATGGTTATTCCAACCACTGCTTAACAAATTTTAAGGAATAGCTAATCCTTATAGCTAGTCGAACAAGTCGACGATCCTGGGCAGCTGATGGCAATTTCTTAATTGTTGCCTAATTAGGGTTGCGGTAAAAATGCATAAGCAAAAAAAAAGAACCGTCTTTCTTATTTAACAATATCAAACTTTCGGAATATCAAGTTAGGCTATATGAACCCTCTATTTTAAAACTTAGTAAATCAGGGTTTCGATTCTTCCAATGATGGTGCTAGCCATCTTGGAGATTTCATAATAATACAGCCTTAAATGGGATATAAACCTTAACTCTACCTGCCCCTCAGGGGTAAACAGGGTAATCTTAGGAGAAGATAATTAAGGTACAAGGAGGTTACAGAGATTTACAAATCTCAGGCTCCAATTTATCCATCATTGCTTGTGTCAATTAAGTGACACACTTATGTTACTAGTCCACGAATTCCTTAATCGGGAACATTTACTTGGATAATTCCATTCTGGATATCTTCTTTGAATACTACTAGTCGACTTTGGTACAATATGACCATTGGGATATCTCAGGGGTTCCATGCATTAAACCTCCATACTGATCAGGCATGGAAGCAATCTATGGGACACACTAGGATACGCCAATCCTCATATGGCACTTTTATCAAACATAGTTTGGCATTCGCAGTCGATAGAAAACAATGAGAAAATAATAAAATAAAGTAATATATATTGTCGTACTCTATTCGAAGAAAGAGTACTCTTAGATTTTTCAGAAGGATCCCTTGCCGATACTTAGAAGAATCGGTTACTATGGTTTCCTTGGTAAGTTATACCTTGTGGATAATATAAAAGTTTGCTAAGCTTATGGTTTATGAAGATTTATTATTGCCTGTATTAAATCAGGACACTTAGCAGAAATTATCGTTGGTAAATGATAAGGAATGTACTTGATGACATCGTGAACTGCCTCTTGGCATTCATCAGGTGAGTTCAGGCGTTTCCTTTCTTAGCCTTTCCAGGCTTAGCTACACCTTTTTTGGTAGCTTTATGGTATCTAGTTCTGATGCGGCCTTACTCACCATAGTCGTGACAGACTGCATTCTTTATGTCCCTACTTTCATGGGAAAATGATGACCCGTTCCTTTGCAGATGTCACACTGCTTTGGTCCTTCCAACTGCTGCGTCAACCACAGCTTGGAGATTAACTCCATTATTATTGAGGTTTACGTTTGTTGCTTTATTAACTTTCGTCGCCTTAATAGTATTGCGACTGTCGTCTACCTCATCCGAGTTTTCCATACTTGAAACTTGGTACCAATCACCAAAATTTAACAATTATTAGTCATCATCCTGATGACCCGACTTAGATTAGCCACGGCATTCATAAACCGTATGGGCTATTCTATTCCGAACATTCCTAGTGAATGTTATTTGAATGTATATCCATTATATTTAGCCTAGGTCACAAAAGGACCATCAATGGCATTCAAGGTTTGGAGTGAGTCCAATACCTGCTTGACAGGGGACCATAATGTCACAATTGTCTTTGTCACAAGGAGGATTATAAATAGCTCAAAGGCTAGCCTTACATGACTTTGGTTATATATATACATATATGGCGTAGAAGCCTGTCGCGAGGGACGTAGAAAGATATGGCATAAAGTCTAGTCATGAAGGACATAAGTAATCATATGGCGCGTAGGCCTTGTCGTAATGAAATTCAGATACATCACAAATGGCCTTGTCCTAGGACGTTATAGGATATGGCACTAAGGCCTGTCACCAGGGATGTTAACATTTAGTATGTTAACTTGACACGAACGACGAATTATAGCTCGGAGGCTTGTTATGGGTGACTTGAAATATAACTTGTGGATTTGTCACAATGACATCAATTCATAGGCTGTAATCCTATTAGATCAGGAGTTTTAAGGCTTGAACATAGTTCTTCACCTTTGGACAGGGAGTCATAAACTACAACTGTCATCGTCTTGAAAGGCGATTCACTTAACAGAAAGGTAAACCAATTAACATCACTAATGGATGTCTATATATAATTATAGTATCTAATGATATTAGTCATGATCACCTCGATCATATTGACTATTAGGTTTGGGTATAATCCCACCATTTTGAATAGGGGATCATAAAGATCACCACTGTTTTGTCTTATCGGCAATAGAGTATAGTATAGCCCGTAGGCATTTCATCACTAGGGATGTCAATATTATGAATTTATGATCATCATACTGATGATGCTAGTCAGGATCGCAATGATCACATGGACTATGGGATTTGAGCGTAGCTCACCCCCTTGGGCAAAGAATCACAAAAGATTACAATTGCCTTGTCTTAATTTAACAATATAATATAGCCCTTAGGCAAAACATCATTGGGGATGTTTAAATTTTAATCATCGTACTGATGATTTTAGTCATGATCGCATTGATCATATAGACTATTAGGCTTGAGCACAGCTCGCTACCTTAAATAGGGGATCGTAGAGATCACAATGTTTGTGTCACAATGGACAATATAATATGGCCCGTAGGCGAAACATCACTAATGGATGTTTATAATAGGTTCATCGTATTAGATGATATAAGTCATTATTTTATTAATCATATTGACTATTTGGCTTGAGAATAGCTCACCACCTTAAACAAGGAATCATAAAGATCAAAATGTCAATGTCTCAAATGGACCATTTATTATAGCCCGTAGGCAAAACATCTTTTCTTGACAGGGAGTTGAAGGCTACCATTGTCTTTAGTCTCGGAGGACGTTAATTATAACCCGTAGGCATTTCCCTCCTAAGGGATATTTATGGTATGATCATCTTTTCAGATGATATTAGTCGAGATCGTATGGATCCTACCGACTATTATGCTTGGACGTATTCCAACATCTTTAGACAGGGTCAAAAACCACCACTGTCGTTGTCTTATAGGACAACCAATTTAGCCCGTAGGCACTTCATCACTCACGGATGTTTATAATATGATTATCTTATTAAGATGATATAAGCCATGATTTCTAGATCATAAGGCAAATTAGGAATTAAAAAAATTTTCCAATATAGGGATGACTGTTGTGATTTTATCGAATCACATTTGTCAGGAGTGTTAAAACGTTCTCAGGTGTTAACAAGGATTTGAATCCCTTGAGTAGGTTTCACCATCTTGGCCGCGTAGGCTAGGTTTCACCTTTAAGACTCTTTTTAAAATGCATACTGACAGGGAGGAAGGATATTTATTTTATTCAGGATTTTTGTCATAAATCCTAATTTATAAGTTAATAATAGCACCAATGGCCTAGTCGCGTAGACGAGTTAATTTATAAGCCATGATTTCAGAGAATCGAGGCATAAAGGTATACTAGCACAATAGGCCTAGTCACAAGGACATTTATAAATTATATGCTAGGATTTCAGAGAATCAAAGCATGAAAGTATGTTGGCACAATAGGCCTAGTCACAAGGACAATTATAAATTGTATGCTAGGATTTCAGAGAATCAAAGCATTCGAGGTTTGAACCTAGTTCATTACCTTTATCTGACAGGGAGTCATTGCTACCACTGTCTTTTGGCTCATATGGAAATGAGCAGGGCCCGTAGGCATTATGTTACCACGTATGGTTTAAAATATGATCATCTTAATTAATGATGTAAACCCAGGATTCAGAGATCATTAAACTGGGTTAGGAATCTTTTGAAGAATCCTATATAAAAATGACATGTGTGATTTTTAATCAATCACGTCTGCCAGGAGTGTTAACAAGTTTTCAGATGTTAACAGTGATTCGAATCTTTTAAACAGGTCTTACCATCTTGGCCAGGTCTTTATAATGACACTCAGGCTAGGTTTCACTCTTAAGATTCTTTTAACATTTAACGCAGAGCAGTCCTAAATTGAAATGTTAATAAGGATCTGAATCTAAATTGAGGAACTGCCAACTTGGCCGGTCTTAATATGACCCGAAGCTAGGTCTTGTCCTTTTTAGATTTTGCCATTTTATTATAATGGTAGATCTTGCAAAAGGAAATGTTATTTTCCATTTATTTAATATTTCTTGTTTAGAATGAAAGTTTAAACTTAATCATTCCACTATATAAAAATAAAAGTATAAAGTTGCCCTAAGCGGGACTTGAAAGGAATGATGTTGTCCTCGTAGGGACTGAAAGATAATTGTGTCCTTATAAGGACTTATTAAGGAAACGATCTTCAGCAAGAGGAGTTTCTTCTTTATTTATTTCTGAGTGTCCTCTCCTTAGATGCTCGTTTCATTCTAGCCGCGTTACGAAGCTCAGCATTTCAAGGCTCCGGGTGTGGAGAACTCCTATTACGGCTTCTTCGCTTGGCGACGTATCCAATAAAAATTTGGAAGTAAAAATTTATAGATTAGGATTGAGAACATTCCTAAGTTAAGTCTAGACTCAGAAGGTAAAGGAATGTGCTACTGTGTCATTGAGATTAAACACCAAAAAGCTAGTGTTTAATTCACTCAATGTTGGCTCTGATACCAACCTGTCACACCCCAACTTTCCACATGTCACCGGTGGGCCCGGTGGGGAGTATCGTGACGTGGTTGGCAACATAATAGTCAAACAACACAATATTTAATATGCACAGCGGAAGCAATTTAAAAGATATAATTCAACCGAATATGATATTGTAATATCATATCTCACAACTGACGATTGTTTATCCACAGACGGATCGAAAATAAAATGGAAACAATAGTTCAACAGACTTTAGGCATCTAAGCTTGCGAGACTCTTTAATGATGCTAGGAGTAGCCAGCCGATTCCGATTAGTACCTGCACTTAGCCTTTTTGGAAAATACGTCAGTTTACACTGGTAAATACAATCAACCGACTCATTTTGAAAATGATTTAAAATTGGTTTGAATGCACATGGCATAAATGTTTTATAATTTGATTAAAATGCACAGAGGCAAAATTAACCTTTTATAACTTGGGATAATTTTTTAAATATAATTCTTGTAAAGGATTCACATGTTTCTCCGCGTTCAGTAGCCCGGATCGAGCCGGGTTAAAGATCAATAGACACACCACATTATGTAAATGAGACACTAACAGGTGTACGCCTACACCTGAGTGCTGAGGTCGTGGCCATTTCGTAAAATGATGCCAGGGATATCCGGGACACGGTCATTAACCCCCCAAAGGCTTTAAGCAACAAAACAATTTAAACGGTCATTTCGATAATACTTAACCACCAAACGATTAAGGTCGAAATGCCCGACCAAACGGTATTTTATATACCGTACCCCAAGCCCGTATAGGGAAAATAAGTTAAAAGTATTTACCTAAGCTAAATATAAATTCAATCCCAGCCGTATCAAATCAGCAAGTACAGATAGCTTTTACTGGGCTCCTAAATCTGGAACGAAGGTTTATAATAACCTATTAGAATCCTAACGGGTCTTTAGTTAAGCTTAAGCTTAGACCGGCTAGTTTCAAAGATACGGTTCGTACGCACGATTAAGTGATGACCGGATAGAATGTGATTTAGACCCTACAAGTTCAGAGACTTGTTTAATATGGGTATTTCATGCACACTCTGGATTTTGAGATAAAACCGATAAGGTTTGACCCGTTTCGGCTAATTTATGTAAACTAGTTACATAAACCGAACCGAACGCGCAAAAGGCGTGACGGGTAATCATAAGAGTCCTAACCAGGTTTCCTAAGTTAATATGCCTCAAATATGTTGTGACATCAGTAAGATGTCTTTTATTATGCCCGAAACGAATTTAAACACAAACTATGCCCCGTAGGGGTAGTTTGGTCATTTTCAAGTTTATAAAAGAGTTTAAGTATTAACCTGAGTTACAGGTCTGATGTAATCAGCAAAAATACTCCATTTAATAAATTATAACAGTAGGGTCAAGTATATATGTGAAATTTATCTATTATAACCAAACTATGCATCGTAGGGGCATTTTGGTAATTTCACATAAGCCGAAAAGCTCAAAACTGAAGTCT
>JARYGA010006128.1:0-44073 GCA_030545235.1 Helianthus tuberosus
TATTCATGAACACTTACCGCATGAGATTTTATGTTCGTGTTCATTCGTTAAGGAAATGAACGTGTTCGTGTTCGTTTGTTAGTTTTAGGCAACGAACTCAAGCGAACGTTCATGAACACAAACTAATGTTCATGAACACAAATTGAAACAAACGAACACAAACAAGCATTCATATACATAATATATAATACACTGATACTTATTAAATGTTTTATTTGTCAGAATTTCGAAGCATTTTAATAAAATATAAAAACTAAAAAACACTAATCAACTATTGAACACAAATGACATGTTACCGAACGCTCACGAACATAAATGAACGAACGCAACCTCTGTTCATGTTCATGTTCATTCGTTTATTCGGTTCTCGCATTTTTTATTTAATGTTGGTTTTGTATTTACCGATACTGCTGAGAGTTTTTATAAATCTCAGTAAAGTCCTGGCCAATTCTTTCTTCAGCAGCAGGTGTAGTCATATCAAGCATCCAATTTGCAGGATTATAATCACTAGGCATCGGTGAAATCCCGCTTATACTCTGTATATATTAATAACAAATTCTTCATTAGTTTGTATATAAAAATTGTCAAACACAATTGTTACCTCGAAGTACTTGATCAAAATATCTGATCTCTTGCCCACTTTTCCACCATAAATCACGCGTCCTCCTCTTTTCATTAGAAGCAGCTGTGAATCATGAAACAAATGTAAACATAATTTCAAAAGGTTTCTGCACACTTAATAATTACACATCGGGCTGCAAACTGACCGAACGAACACAAACAAGGCCTTGTTCATGTTCGTTTGTTAAGGAAATACACATGAGGCAGCTATGAACGAACGAACACTTAATAAATACGCCCTGCTTGCGGTATGCTCAGATAATGTATATATGGGTGGGCGCTCGGGGGGCAAAAGTGAAAGTGCACTAATTTTAACGTTATTTTACTAATTTCGTGAAAATAACGTTAAAAGAGGGGGATGGTTAATCATGCATCATGTAGTGGAGTTCATAGCCGAAGCAAAGGGGTACATGCACTAATCGGCGTTTGACTCAATTGCTGAGTGTTATGTGCCTTTTGTCCAAGGCTTGATGCAAAACTACTATCGAGCCGGGGGTCTCATTGGAAGTAGTCTCTCTATTCCTACAGGGTAGAGGTAAGGCTGTCTACATCTTACCCTCCTCAAACCCTACCTTAGCTTTGCTATTGGTGGGATATACTGAGTATGATGATGATGATGTGTTCAAGAACAGTTCATGAACACTTACCGAACGAGATTTTATGTTCGTGTTCGTTCATTAACGAACTGAACATGTTCGTGTCCGTTTGTGTTTGTTAATTTTAGGTACCAAACACAAACAAAAGCGAACAACCATTCACGAACGCAAACGAACACAAACAAATGTTCATGAACACAAACGAGCGTTTATGAACAGAAGCGGGCACAAACAAACATATATAAATTTCAAATAAAATAGGCATCTTTCATCATAGACATTAAGAAGATCCACCCAAAGTATACTAATTGACGTGGGAATACTGGAATAGGGTTTATTTGTCTTAGTTACCTCAAATAAAAATAAAAAGAATATTAAAATAAATATAAAAATTAACAACTCTAATTAACTATCGAACACAAACGAACATGTTACCCAAACATGTCTAAACATGTTCGTTCATTTAACTAAGCGAACAACTTTTTTTGTTCGTGTTCGTTCATTTATTAAACGAACGAACTTCCTGCCGAACAATTCATGAAGTGTTCGCTTAAAGTTCAGTTCATTAGCAGCCCTAATTATACACATCAAGTAGCGAAACTGAAACCTCATCGAATGCTTCGAATATTTCAATACTTGGCTGATGAATGGTGCAAACAACTGTTCTTCCGGTGTCAACTGTATTACGAACGGTTCGCATAACAATGGCAGCAGCCCGAGCGTCAAGTCCAGATGTTGGCTCATCCATGAATATTATAGAGGGATTCGCAACAAGCTCAACGGCTATTGTTAATCTTTTCCTTTGCTCAGTGGATAGCCCTGTAGTGCCAGGTAAGCCTACTAATGCATCTTTTAGAACATCAAGCTCAACTAATTCCATCACTCCTTCCACAAACTCCTGTTTTATTTTCAAAAAAATCAGCTTAAAAGTAAACGGGTCATATCTATATCTATACTATATAATAAAAAAACAATGGGGGACATATGTCATCCATCCATTGGAGGCATCTTCCTTTTGGTTTTCCCCCCTCTTTCTCATACTTGATTATGGGTATTTATTTTTAATTGTTAATTAACGAGCCGGGTGTATCACTGGAAGCAGCCTCTCTATTCCTACGTGGTAGAGGTAAGGCTGTCTACATCTTACCCTGATCCTACCTTAGCTTTGCTATTGGTGGGATTTACAGAGTATGATGATGATGATTTTTTTGTTAATTAAAGATAGTTATTATTAATCTTTTTAGGTAAACTTATATTTTTTATTAAAAACTTCACCAAGTTCAAAATTATGTTGGTTATAATATTAAAAAAACAAAGAAAAATGACGATAACTGTGTTTGTGAGTGATTTCTAAAAAAATCATATATTTATGTGATTGGATGGTAAGAATGGTAAAATACAATATGTCAAATAATAATAAAAAATAGGTGGTATTCAAAAATCAAAGTTAATACCCAGTTGATAGAAATAATCTTTTAAAAATTAACTTAACAAAATTTAAAATTGTCACGTCATTATTCATTTTTTTAAATACATATCTTGACGACTATATATGTTAACAAATTATATTATATTCTATTCTAGTAATATAATACACGGGTCTATTCAACCGTGCAATGCATATGTTTTCTTAAACATAACTTTTATGTTACAAATTATCATAGTTGTTAAAAGCCATCGTCTCTTGCTCCTAGACCCATTTTCAAGCTAGGAGAGACAATTGCGCTTTAAGTCAAGGCAATTGCGCTTTAATTCTCTTGGTGATAGTTCATTCGCAGATTTCGGCAAGATTCCTAGATTCCGGAGATTATCTAAATTCAGGTAACATTTTAGCCAGATTTCTACTTTTATCTAAGGAAAACTACTTTTCTACACTAATATTTTACAACTTTTGATACTAAATAGATGATATTAAATGTTATATAATAGCTTTTGTTTATTTTATTTAAAGAATAGTATTAATTCTCTAATACATAAAATATTTTTGATTTTTTTCTTTGTGCGCTCTTTTATTCTCAGGCCCTTACTTTTTTTGCGCCTTGCGCCTAGGCCGGCCCCAGGCGAGGCCTGTGCGCCTAGCGTCTTTAATAACTATGATAATTATATAACAGTACATTTATCAGCCTGTGTAATAAACGAGATTATAACCTAGTGGGTAATATATTAATATATTCAAACAGACGAAACTAACCCATCTTTGCTTTTCAGGGACATCTTCTGGCAGGCGGAGAAACGCAGAGAATAAGAGAGATTCCATAACAGTGACTTGAGGAGAGTGAATATCATTTTGCTCGACATAACCACACACTCTAGCGAAAGTGCTTTGTTCCTTTTGGAACCCGGATATAGTGATATCCCCTTCAGTGTATCCACCTGTCTTCCTGCCAGCAAGGACATCCATTAAGGTTGTCTTGCCGGCCCCACTTGACCCCATCAGTGCAGTAAGGACACCTGGCAAAAACACCCCACTTACGTCAGACAAGAGTTGCAACTTCCTACCTTCTGCACCTTCCATAACCATGTCCTGACAAAATGATGTTCAAGTGAGTTTAGTTTTTGCATAATTTACATGTTTGCCACGCAAGTAGTAGACAATAACAGAAACAGTGTACGATGTACCTTTGGCATGTCAACAAAGTAATTGATGTTATGAAAGGTCATTGATAGCTGTTTGAAAGGTAGACTCATGCCGGCTGTTCTAGAAACTTTTTTAGATTTGTTAACTGTCGCCTTATCGTCAGCTGCAGAAATTTGAATTTCACTTTTTCAGATACTCCCTCCATTACAGAAATGCAAAATCACATAGTTTACAAAATCAAAGAGTAAAATGCCATTTTCGTCCATGAGGTTTGGCCAGTTTTGCGACTTTTGTCCAAATGTTTGTTTTTCCGCATCTGGATCTAAAAGGTTTGAAATCTTGCCATTTTTATCCGGCTTGTTAACTCCATACATTTTTCTCTGTTAAATCAGAGGTATTTTCGTCTTTTTTAACTTAAAGGGCAATTTGGTCTTTTTGCATAAAGTGAAAAAGACCGAATTGCTCTTTAAGTAGGCAAAAATAACAGATATACCTCTGCTTAACAAAGAAAAATGGATGGAGTTAACGAGCCGGATGAAAATGGAAAGATTTCAAACCTTTTGGATTCAGATGCGAAAAAACAAACTTTTGAACAAAAGTCGCACAACTGGCAAACCTCAGGGACGAAAATGGCATTTTACTCAAAATCTAATTTACCCCTTAACAAACAAGTAAGAAAAAATTTGTAGATCAAAACCAAAACCACAAATTCAAGTTATGAATACCATTTAATAGGGTGTTCATGGTTCGGTTCCGCCCATTTAGCGTAAACTCTTACCTGGACCACTAACTACAGTTTCGGACAAACGAAAAAACCAAACTGGTTGGCTTTAGTGGTTTGGCATTTTGAACCAACTTTTTTAGTTTCTCACTAAGTACTATTTTTAGACGATGATAAGAATGATTCTTATTTATAATATAATATATAAACATAACTGCATTGTCCTATAATGAAAGAATAAATATAAAATATTGGTGGCCGGTGGAATTTACACGGTCGGTTTAAATTTCATGTCGTAAACTGAACTGTAAAACAATTAAACTATCAAGGCCAAATTGTGAATGGAGCCGTATACATTTCAAACCGAGCAAACTGGCAGAACAGCTTCGGTTTTGGGCGGTTCAATCAGATTCAATGGTTTAAGAGTTAAGACCACCCCTAATTACCAACTAGCATAATAGGTAACTGTGATAGTAACTAACCTCCCTCTATGGTTGAAGGTAGAATAACCTGTGCAACTTTTAGAGCTGCAGTAGAAAACAAAATAGTATTCATATTAGCATATTTATATATTTTTTTTTTTTGCTTAAAACACATCCAAACATTAATAAACAAGCGCTTACGTTTAAGATAAGTCAAAGTCAGAGTGACTATGATATTGAATAACAAAGCATAAGCTAACAAGGCACCAACTCCAAGCCAATACCAATAGTTCTGAGTGGGCAGATCATGAAACTGAAGAACACCGTACCCCACTGTAGTATTTGTACCGGTGAGATTCTGCAAAGTGGCAGAATTTGGAGTTGTAATAAAACAATTGTATTTGATGAAGATGACGTGGACAAGTTAAGTGCAAACGTCAAACCTTCATCCATCTTGTGGAAGTGAACTCATTAACAGATATTGCATTTTGAGCATATGATAGAGGTGACACCCAATAACCCCATATCCACCATGGCCTAATCATATCTGAATGGCAAAAAAGCAGAGTTATTATTTATAAGCCGTTGATTCGTGTAGATGAAAATTCAGTTGGCAAATCACCTTTCGGCATAATGAAACCACCCATCAAGACTACCGAAAGCAGAGCAGCTGATCCGAAAGTATTGGCAATCATCATACTTCTTGCAGCTGCAGCCAGTGTACGAAAAAGGCCTAAAGCCATCTGGTGCATTGAAAATAGAATGAACACGTAACGGAAAAACCTGAAAAGTAGTGCAGCAATTCATAGAAAAATGTCGTAATTCTAATGAAGGATTTTGTTGCAAGAGTTAAAAGATAAAGCTAGCATACCTTCCTACACTTGGAGAAAAGCCAACGCTATAATAGACTATACCAGACCACACGCAAGCTTCAACAAAAGAGTACGGGACACGCAATATCCAACTAGAAACAGACCACGCCCATGCAGGATAGAAATTATTATCACGCTGCTTGTAAAAAACAGGCAACCGGACTATCATTAGTGGGAGTTCTGTAAAGCCGTTGAACATCATGTGCACAAGTGCAAAGAATAAACAACCAAGATACAACGTTCCATCTGGCATATCTGTGGGATGTAATCTTGTTCTTATAAAGAGTGTGCTTGTAACGAAACCCACAAACGCCACCTATACATTATGTGATAGATATATTAGTTCTAATCTATGTTATATTTCAACGGGATACTTCCTCAACTTTCACCGTTTGGCCGATAGCACTCTCAACTTACGAATTGTACCACGCCACTCTCAACTTTCGACTTATTTTCCTTTGGCAGACCCAAACTAACTCAGTTTTTTTGCTGATGTGGCACTTGTGTAGTGGCGTGGCATATGAGGTTGCACTTATTTAGTGATGTGTCATATGACGTGGCACTTATTTAGTGACATGACATGTGAGGTGGCATCTGACATGGCTTTTTGATGACGTGGAATCTGAGGTGGCACTTGTTTAATGACGTGCATCTGACAACAACTAACTGGGTTAGGGTTCAGTTAGTTTGGAGTGGCAGAGTAAAATATGGTGGAAGTTGGGAGTGTTATCGGTCAAATGGTGAAAGTTGAGGTTATTTAAATCCAATATCTCTATTTCAACATAAAGAAACAACAGGACATACCTGTATCGTCTTGAAAATGTAAAGAAACTTTTGTCGTTTTATCAATACGAATTCTCTTGAGAAACAAGCTCTAAAGAGCTTCCACTTTGATACGCCATACCGCCTTTTCCTCAAAGCCGACACGTGGCTCTTGGATTTATCGAATGGAACAGAAAGGGTAGATTCCGAAGACTTTCCATAGATGGAATTTTTGTAAGCTTCTGAAATCTTGGAAACTGACATGTATTCATATGGTTTTGAGGCATCAGCCCAGTACTGAGCTTGATCTTTTCTTGAGGTGACCTATAGACACATCAGTTGTTAGATTTTACTTGTAAAAAGTGATAACTTATAGAAATATATGCATATATAATAGAGTAAAATATCATTTTCGTCCTTGAGGTTTGGTCAGTTTTGCGACTTTCATCCAAAGTTTTTTTTTTTTTTGCATCTGGATGCAAAAGGTTTGAAATCTTTGCCATTTTTATCCGGCTCGTTAACTCCATCCATTTTTCTCCAAGTCTTATTTCCGTCTTTTTTGTTAACTTAAAGGGCAATTCAGTCTTTTTCAAGGGTATTCGGTCTTTATACATAAAGTGAAAAAGACCGAATTGCCCTTTAAGTCGGAAATACTCCTGACTTAATGGAGAAAAATGGATGGAGTTAACGAGCCGGATGAAAATGACAAGATTTCAACCTTTTGGATCCGGATGCAGAAAAATAAACCTTTGGATGAAAGTCGCAAAGCTGGCCAAACCTCAGGGACGAAAATGGCAAGATTTCAAACCTTTTGGATCCAGATGCAAAAAAACAAACCCTTGGACGAAAGTCGCAAAGTTGGCCAAACCTCAGGACAAGAATGGCATTTTACTCTATATAATAATTATAATATAATACCTCTTGAAGAAAATCTGCGGTGCCTTTACGTGAGGGCTTTTGAAAACCTAAAGACTCAAAGAAGTTAAGGACTTCTTCTCGTGGACCTTCATAGACCATGTGACCTTCTGATAACAGAACCAGATCATCAAAAAGATCAAATATCTCAGGTGCAGGCTGCAGCAGAGCCATTAACACTGTGGCTTCCATTTGATGAACAAAATTCTTTACGCATTTCACAATTTGGCACGTTGTTGAGCTATCTAACCCTGTTGATATCTCATCCATAAAAAGAGTTTTCCTTGGACCCACCACCATCTCACCTACAATAGCATGTCTTTATGAAGGCATATCGATAGTGCTAGACAAAATTCAAGGCTGGAAAATTTTGTTTTGTGTAACCATATGGAACGCATAACTTTTACGGTTTTACCTGTAGTAACTCTCTTTCTCTGACCACCTGAAATACCCCTGAGCATATCATTTCCGACAATTGTCTCTGAGCACACATCAAGACCAAGCACCTTCAGTATGTAATCTGTTGAAATGCTGTGCCGTTTCCCAGCAATGGAGGCTGCCTGATTGTTACATTATTGTATAAGAAAATTATACTAAGATTATAACATAATTAGCATGAAAATAGTGTCAGCAAGCTACAAATCTCAGAATGGTAACCTTCATAAACGCATCAATTTCAGGACTGGGACGTATTTTCTTTTCTTTCTCCAAACGTGTTAGTTCTCTCATCAAGTTTCCTGTAAATAAAACAGGTGAATACAGAAATCAGTTAAAAACGTCACAGCATGTAATGAGTAATAGTAACCTTAACTAACTTTACATTTGACTTCCATGTGTATATAAGCATTATGTATACATTTTTCAATAAACAGACAATACAAACCTGCAAACCCTTCACCTTCACATCTTGCACCAAAATCAAGAGTTTCACGTACTGTTAGCTCCGCAATGTGGTCATCTGTTTGACTTATGTAAGCTGAAGTCCTTTGAACACAGAACTCATTAAGTTCGTGACCGTTATAGGTAATTTTACCATTTTTCTGAAGAAAGGGAAACAGTATAGTAAATGAGAAAGGTTACAGTTCATGTTGAAACTGTAGCAAGCTTCTGGTACCTCAAAACAACTGCCATGCCAGATGTCAAGTTATACTATAAAAAATCATTACTTGATTTGAAACTAGCACGTGTCATACCTGTCATTTATTATTTTTTACGCATTTGATTTGTTAGCACAAAAGTATACATACTTTTAATATTCTACCATTTGGCCATTTGGTAGAAATCCAGAAAGCTCAAACTATAATACATTTCCTAATACCATTCTACAATGGCCGTTTGAAGGAGATATATCGTACGCACACAAATTAGAGTATATGTTGAATAATATCTTCAACCCTTTTCTTTTAATGTGCAATCTTATAAAGTTTTTCTTTCGCAGGAGAAGAATTTTGAAAGAAAAAACTTTGCGTAGATACCTTTAAGCTCGTGTCAAGTTTCCCTGCAAGAGCTAAAAGCAATGTAGATTTTCCGGAGCCAGGTGGGCCCAAAAGCAACGTCATCCTGTCCCCATGTCAAACATAAACAAGCTTAATTAAAAATCATTTTCTTTTGTTCAGTTATCAACCAACTTCATACAGTGAGGTAATTTGAACTGCTTAGATGGAACATAAAATTATCAATAACACATTAACAAATCTCTGATCTGAAAGTATGGTAGATAAACCTTTCTCAAAAAATCAAAGGTTTCTAAGTTTGATCATCAATCAAAGCTATTAAATAACTTCTACTATAAAATTTAATGATATAAAATATGGTAGGTTTGCAAATGCTAATGTATGTATCCAAATATAAGGGAATGTAATCTATGCAACATAAAATCTTATACAGAGTATGCATGCATTCTCAAGCTATTCCTGGTAAATTTTAAATCAAAACGAACCGTGAGCGTAAAACATAGATATATAAGGGTACCTTCCGGGTTTTATTGAGCCGCTAATATCCTTCAAGATAGATAGATTATGTCTCTTGGGATGGTAAATCTTCAAACTGGTTAACAAACGCTGCAATCACACCAGAAAAATCAGAGATAAAAACAGCAAGTTCCATACTCCTTAACTTCATTGATTCCAAATAAAAAAATGGTGATATGCCTTCATGACCTCATACTACCACCTAAAAGTAACAACCTAATAAATGCATGGAAGCATAGTTGTTAAAAGTCATTGCTTCTTGCGCCTAGGCCCATTTTTAGGCGAGTCGAGACAATTGGGCCTTAAGTCAAGGCAATTGTGCTTTAATTCTCGAGGTGATGGTCTAGGCGTAGATTCCGGAGAGTTTCCGGCCAAATTCTCTAAATTCCGGTCAGATTGAAGCTAGATTTCTAGTTTTATCTAACAAAATCTACTTTTCTATACTAATACACTAATATTTTAGAACCGTTGGTAGTAAATAGATGATATTAAATGTTATACAATAGCTTTAGTAATAGTATTAATTTTCTAATACATAAAATATTTTTTATTTATTATCATTGTGCGCTTTTCTTTTCTCAAGCCCTCGCTTTTTATGCGCCTTGAATGCGCCTAGCGCCTTTAATAACTATGCATGGAAGTAAATTTATCATAATTATAAACACTGAAAAGCTAATTATCTATCATAAAAATCATATGTAGTACGTAAATGTTAGAATGAAAACACTAATTACAGCTTATTAGACTTACGAATGAGCATTGTTCTGAAAAATAATATTCAAGTCTACTTCACTTTGGAGTTTTGACTGAATATCAGTTTTCTATTATTTACATATTACACAATCTGAGACTCTGAGTCACTACTTAGCTTTCTCATAAAAAAAATGCTGTGTCAAGTAAGAGAACACTTACCTCAGTCACATCACGAGTGTAATTAAGCAAAGTCGGCAAAGCTCTAGATCCAATCACCACATCCGCCTCAATGTTCAATTTCTCAAACCTAATCTCAACCTTCGGAACCTCCAATCCAACTCTATTCCACCATTAACACAACAATTCATCACAAAACAGTCAATACTTAATACCTAAACCTAAGTAGTTAATGCGATAAAATATCGGATATCGGCCAACGACTGATATTTGAGACATCGGTTATCGCGGTAAAATATCGGTAATTTTAGTATTATGCTAAATTTATATATATAGCAATTTAACACTAACAATTCAGTATACTTTTCTACCATTAACAAATTAACCTTTTGCAACTTGCAAAACACTAACAATTGTAGCAAGTAGGAACTGACTAAGACTTAAAAACACTAACATTTAACCGTAACAACTAACAATTAAGACTTAAAACACTAATACCAGCAATAAGAAGAAAGACGAACGGTAGAACTAGGAAGAAATGTACTGATATCGGGAATATCGATGATATATCGGTCAATATCGCCGATATTATCGGTACTGATTTTGTACTGATACCGATAACATTAACTACATAGACCTAAACACATAAACCTGAATCAAGCAAAACTAAAAACCTAACATCAACTAATATTAACAGTTAACAGTTAATAGCTAATAGAATAATGGTTAACAGTTAATAATACCTATCGAATCGCTCTTTAATCGCGGCAAGGAGTTTATAATTATCCTGTTCAGACGTATCAAGCGCTTTCTTAACAATAAGCGAACGATTACGCCGATCAAGCTTGGTAACATCTATAGTCTCCGTCCTCTCAGGCCGATTAGATCCAGACGCTTGCCGTCGCATCAACGCCGTCTTCTTCTCCTTTCCGGACGGTAACCGCTCAATCGCCGCCCACAGAAGCTCCGTCTCGTCTCGCTGAACATCCGTGGTGTTCGACCGCCGTGAAAAGGTGCGGTAACTGCTCTCTATGTCCACGTCGAAGTACTCGCTTCCGTCTGATGCCGCCATTGATGAAGCGGTTACGTGATCTGATGATTACTGTGGATATTGAATTCGATTTAGGGTTTGAAATGGTGTGTGATTGTTGTATAGAATTTGATCGGTTTGATGATTCATTCACACAGGGTTTGTGACGTAATGGAAACGAGCTTGTTGTTGTTATGGCTATACAGTTGGCCCGCGAATTTTGAAGTCGTGAAATGACGAAATCGCCCCTTTTGCGGAATTCTAGTAACAAAATAAGTAAAGTTTGTTATGAATTATTATTATTAACTAGTGAGATTCCCCCGCGCTTCGCGGCGGGAATTCAGTCGGTATCAATTTGGTTCGTTACCTTACCGGCACTCGCTATAATAGTCGAAAGAGAAAACATTACATCCATCAAAAACAATAAAAACATATATCGATACTGGAACTTATGTTGTTTAGTTGATATCGGTTCAGTTCCTTTGCAATTTTTTTTTTATTTCAACATTGTGATTTTTATTTCTAAAAGAGATATCGTGCCGCTATCGTAACAAACCGAATTGAACCGATTGAACAACATTTGTATCAATACCCTATTTATTTTTATTGATTATGCTTACGATACACTGATAACGTATCGATAAGAAAACAATATAATAATGAAAACTTAAGTTAATAAGAAAACAGTATAATAATGAAAACCTAGAAAAAAACAATACCGAACTAAACCAGACAACATTTATACCGGTGTGCATTCATTTTATAAGAAAAAAAATATGTTTAAAATCTTAACAAAAAACAATATAATATTAAAAACTTAGAAAAAACAATATTAAAAAAACTAAACCACTGTTCATGGAGACTTTCAAATAATATGTATAATTGTGTACTATCCACTTTACTTGTGACTCTCTATATATTTAACCCCCATTCTTGTAAGCCTATAAATACAGGCATATGAAATCTATTTTACACATCAATAAGATATATTCATCTCCCCAATCTCTCTTTCTTATCTCTATAATGTTAATAGGCTAGTTGTTACAAAACACGTTATCAGCACGACTTGTTTTTAGAGTTGGATCGTATTATCACAAGCGCCATTGCTTTGGATCACAACATCGTAAGGTATAATATATTTTCTAACCATTTTATCATTATTCATTATTTTCTCATACATGATCCATATTGTAATTCATACTATTTTGGGTTGTGTTAGAGACGTGTTCATACTATCCATCGTAAGGTCTACAAAAAAAAAAAAACTTTTAGTATCTTTAATTTCTTTAAGCAGGTATTTTTTTTAATTAATCAAACTTTGAACCATTCGCTATCATCATTTTTTATATTCTTTATTTATTTGGAATTAAAAAAAAAGAATTTTATGGGTTATCACAATCAAAATCTCTAGATTCTCGTTAGATTCTGTAGCGGATAAGTTAAACATAATTATTTTTAGGTACTAGGGAAAACAAAGCAAACTATTGATAATATGAATTATAAACCCCAGCAAGTTAAGTTACGGTGATACATGGAATAACGTAATATGGAATTAAAGAAATGGGAACACATCTAATTCGAAATAACTAAATGAAAGACATGTGAACTTTGAATGAAAAAAAGAGGATAGTAGCTTGTATACATTTTGTTTTTTTTTTATAATTAATTTGATGAAACTAAAATGTTTTTTTTTTAACAAATGAGATTTTGCATGCTTTCTATTGATAAAACAAATGTGTTATTAATTGAATAGCAACATAAATAAAACAAAATACGTTTGTAAGTATTCTAATTCATGTGATTTAAACATTTTATTAATTGTATTTATGATCATGTGTTATTAATAAATATGAAACTTGATGGATATATATAATTATATTTCAAAGTTGCAATAAGATATAGTTTTGATTAGTTATATCGTGATAGGTTAATATAAATTATATATGTTTGGTTATATGCATGGACATATTATATACAAATATATGTAAACAAACTTTATATTGGTAATGCCTAAATACATTATCATTTTATTAGTCTTGTTTTATTTTATTGTCAATAATGGTCACTAAATTCTATTTGATTATAATTTGATTAACATACATTAATCCACGTGTATTTCTTTAATATAGTTAATCATGTCGAATCTTGCAAAGCTTGAGTTTATGGCTTTAGACATCACTGGAAAAAATTATTTGTCATGGGCTTTGGATGCTGAAATCCATCTAAATGCCAATAACCTTGGGGATACAATTAAATAAGGAAATAAAACGAGTACCCAAGATAAAGCAAAGGTAATGATTTTCTTACGCCACCATATTCATGAGTCATTGAAAATTGAATATCTCACTATCAAAGATCCACTCGTCCTATGGACCAATTTAAAAGAAAGGTATGATGTAACAACCCGCACTTTTGTGCGTTGCTACTACTCGATATACTCGTTACGTGTAACACCCGTCTAATTATTTAACGGTTTTCGTTTAAGTTACGAAAATAAACATGAAATTATATGTAAATACTGTCGAATAATACGGGTGAATTAAAACTTTTACAATTTGAAAATATTACAATTTAATATCTAACGAATTTCCGTTTAAAATAACGACGAAACAACGTACGGAAGCTTTATTCTAGTGTGTTCGGTTCTTGTACGCTGCTTGATCTTCATCCGGGAACTCTTGATATTAACCTGTGATCAAAACCAACTTAAAAGTTAGTCTTGATACCTTAAACACTGGTTTAAACAAGTTTCTTGCGTCATACAACAAAATAAAACAAATTTCCGGAATTGGTAGTTCTCGCGGGCCGCGTGAACTTAATCAAATTATGTCGCGGGCCGCGACAACCTGTCGCGTGGCGCGACGACAACGGGATGACCCTTCGTGTGGCGCGAGGGTGCATGTTTTCCAGCAGGTCTGGATCTGTGACCTGCATTTTTCCAGCAACGCTATACTTTACGGAAACGGCCATAACTTCTTCATTATTGGTCCGTTTCACCCGATTCTTTTTCCTACGCGTCCGTAATTTAATTATCCATCTTATGGAGTTAAAATCCGACATCCGGATTAACAAAATTCCAGACTTTTAAGTTCTCGGCATACTACACTTTTTACCAAAAATTGACCCGTTCATAATTTTATCACCCCAACATGTTTATTTGACCTTTTAACTCATGATATTCATTATTTCAATATCTCCTATCACATTAATCTCAATTCACGGGTTCCTTACATAATAAAATCCCGTTTACGCTTAAACGCTTATTTTGACCCATTAAGGGTATTTAAGCATTATCAAGCTTTAAATCACGCTTCTTTTAGATTACATCCTATCCCCATTTTTATGCGTATCCCAAGGACTCCATTTAACAAAACGCTTACTTCTAGACAACTTTTAAAGGTTGTTTGCCCAATTTACCCCCAAAGGGCTTTTTGGTCAATTTTAGTCCGTCATTTGGTGACGAGGGATTTTCGCTAATAATTGACCAAAATATCACTTCTAACTACATCCTTATATTTGCGTACCTGGCTCGGGTCAATTTATTGACCCGTTTTAATACCTTACTTCAACAATTTGTTATTTCATAGCAACGCTAATTCGTAAGCCGCTTTTTCCTGTAAGCATAAGACTCGACAAGTGCTTATTAGTCGTGATTTATCAAATGGTATTAATATTGCCATTTGACCCGTTTAGTCTAAATGACCAAACATTTTGCGTTTATATTCCAATGGTATTTATTTACCATTTTATTAAGTATGTTATTTCGGATTCCTTACCATTTAATTATGTCTTTTAAATCCGTTTGGCACCCGTTAATCCCAACATGGCTTATGCCAATTAGTGTCGTTTTAAACTACAACCCTTATCCATTTATACATGACGAAATCATCATTTTCCATTTGTTTTCATTCATTTAGGCCTACTTACAAAGTAGCCATTCAAAGATTCATTTTATATATGTTATTTATGACCAAATGTCCATCTTGCATCTTTGTTATATTCCGACCCGTACCAACTCGGGTCGGAACCAAAGTTCGAATACAACCTTTGCTGTAATTATAACCGAGAATTAAATGCATATCTTGCAAAAAGGGTGTAAGCTATACTTACCTCGTATCCAAGCTACACTTTTCTTTTCCTTCTTGATCCGTTTGACCCGCTCCCTCCTCCAAGCTTTCACCTAGCTTGTTACGCGTCAAACTATTGTCAATCATTTACAAGGCGGTTAAATTAGTCATTAACAATCACGACTATTCCACCTCACTTATTTTCTATGTCTAATTATCATTCATCACATCGTAGGTCAGTTTGACTTTTTAAAAGTCAAATGTCCATTAGTATACTAATTGCATTTTCGAGTTTATCAACTAGTTTTAGCATTCTTTAATTACCCGGTAGGCGTTATCTTTAGACCACCGTTTTAACCAAAGTTCTAACCATGTTTATCACATTTTAATCACTTTAGTTAGTTCAAGCGATTATCAAGACTAATTTATTCATTCATTTCACAAGAACTATGGGTTCTCATCTTTAAGTGAGACCCGTTCATCATATCACTAGCATTCATCATGACATCTTATATAATCAAGTTCTTCATATGAACTAGTAGGTACCCAATTTCACTTAGGCATTACATCGAACACCTTATGAGCATGAAATTTTTACTACTAGAATCAAGCTCAAGACTAACTATTTAACCAAGATTTAAACATCTTTTTACATGTTCATGACAAATCTTCATACCAAAAATTCTGGATTTGCTTCATAGAGCTCTAATACACTAAGTTAACAAGGATAATCCTAGTGTTTAACATAATTCTCCAAAACCCACTTGACACATGAGAGTATGATCATGAATTCACAATCATGAACATCAATTTAACAAATAAATGACTAGGGTTTACTCCTAGACATAATATTACTTCAAGATTTATCCATGCATGACATAATCAAGCTCAATTTCAGTTTCTTACAATTAACCTAGAATTTAAGATGGATCAAAACATCACAATTTTACATACCTTATGATCCTCTCAACTAGGTGTTCATGAATTTGTGCTTGAAATTCGATTTAGACTTGATTAGAGGCTCCAATTTGTGAGTTTTGTGAGGATTTTAGGGTTTGAAGAAACCCAGGTCGCCCCCTGCTTCTTTGTACGACCAGACATCCCCATATGGGGTGTTTGGTTTTTGTTTTAATTAAAATTAGCAACATAAGTTTCAATTTTAACATCTTTGGCCCCTCCATTTTCCTTAGTTCATAATTTAAGTGTTTTAACCCACTCATAAGTCACTATCTAACTATGTTAGAATTATTCCTAGTTAGCTTAGTAGGTTCGGGAAGTCGTAACCCGTTTTACTTTAAGTCCCGTTAAATCGGCCCTTTTATCTTCCTATTTTCTTGAAAGCTCTTATTCACTTTAAATAAATATTAGGATTATTCAATTAATTCCTAATACTTGCCAGTTTACTTTTACCAGTAACGGTACTTTCCCCGTCTTTAGTATTAACGGGGTTTAATTACTAAACCCGTTTTCGGGGTGTTACATTACGCCTACCACCAGAGATTTGGATCATAATGTAATTATATCGCATATATCGCTATTCGAAGGAAAAATCGCATATTTTCGAAATACAATATCACTATACTACACAAATCACAAGCAGTAACACTCACGATGGCATTGGGTGAGGACCTATTCTACCCTCTTCGGTGGCCGCGATGTGTCGAAACGCAGACAATTAACGCTAACAAAGACTCTCGGGTGAGTGCTATAGCTCCAGTCGTCGTGACGATGATGACAAAATGAGTAAGTGGTACCCTGTCAGTCATTGTGGCACAACACGCAATAACGTTCACGATAACGTCAAGAAAGGACCTATACTACCCTCCTTGATGGCCGTGAAGAGTCGCTAATAATCGCACACTCGAATCGAAAACCGATTGTTAATTATCGAAACTTGAATTATGGATACGTAAATACGACCCCTAGTGATATATATATATAATAATATAAATTAAATATGGAAAGCACGTACTTCGAAAAGTATCAAAACGATCGAAAACGGAGAAATCCATCGCGTCGGAGTGGCCATCCGGACGGATAGCCATCCGGAAAGATAGCCATCCGGACAGATGGGCCATCCGACCCAAAATCCACTTCAGCCCTCTGTTGCCTATAAATAGCAAGTCACATCACTCTAACAGTGATGTGACAGCTCCCACTCGACCAAACACGCTCAAGGACCCTTTTCTCTCGATTCCTCGCGATTCCGGTAAGATTTCAACTTACAACTTGTACTTCTACGATCTACACTCAATTCTACATCATTCTATCTTTCAAAACTCAATTTCTAACCATGAAATCTACTGATTTGAAGTGTTTTAAGGTGAAGTCACCAAGAGTTCATATGAACTTCAAGTTGTGACCTCATCCCACCATAAACGACTCAGATCTGGGTGATTTCCGCATGTTTTGATAACAAATCCCACCTAAACCTATGTATTTAACCAAGGCACTGTGCGATTTCGAGCTAAACATGAGAAACAGTCAAGAACGGCCAGATCTGATGGAACGGGGTGATTCCCGACCGTTAGAGCGGGTCGGAACTGATGGAATTTCAAGTGTTAGTGCGAAATTACACTGCCCCGGCAACTCCGCACGTATTCCTTCCGTTAAACACTCAGAAACAGTGTTCAGAATGCGAAACAGACGTGTCATCCGCACGGATCACATGTCATCCGGACGGATAACATGTCATCCGGGCCGATAACATGCCATCCGCACGGATAACATGTCATCCGGACGAATGAGCACCATTCGACCGGACCAACTCATCATCCCAACGAATGACCATCCGACCGGATTGCCATCCGATCGGATAGTCATTAAGCAAACCTCACCTTCAAACGAGTGACCATCCGACCGGATTGCCATCCGATCGGATAGTCACTAAGCACGCAATCATCCAAACGAATGGCCATCCGGCCGGATTGCCATCCGACCGGATAGCCACTGTCCAATGTCCTCTCCTAACAAGTGACCATCCGATCGGATTGCCATCCGACCGGATGGCCAATAGTCACCTGTTTTACCCGTCGCCGTTTAACGCACTCTCAATCGATCAGGCTAACTCAGGCGCGCTCTCAATCGATCAATCAAGTGGGGCTTAATTGCTGAACAAGCACTGTGAGTATACTTGAACCCTTTTTAATCGTATTTTGGGTGTAACATACGTTTCTAGCAAATCGAACTTATCAAACGAATTATTCAATCAATCGAATTATCACTTGCGAATGACTGTTATGCATAGATATACGTGATGCTAGTTGCATATGTGCTAGGGCTTATACTCGCGACGTCCCACCATGACTAGTATAGTACTATTGCACCCGACGGGGTCTAGTTTGCCATCGCATATTCGAGCATCGAGGACTTAGTTGGTAGTATCAGCTTTGTGAGTATATATGTCGTGTGTTACGTTCTTGCATATGGAAATTCGCTACACTTTTTATCTATTACGCTATACATATCAAACCTGTATACTCGCCAATACTTTTGTATTGACAAATATTTTAACGTATGTTGCAGGTTAGATCGCAGACTATATCAAATCAAACTAGGAAGTCTAGAAACTCAACTAAAATCTAGGTTGTCAGATTTGTATTGTTCGAGAGGACAAGAAATCTGTGATAACTTATGTGATTGTATTATTTGTTAGTATGGGATAACGAATGTATTAAATATTATCGCAATATAGTTGTTATGGATTCTCTTGAGCAATCTGATTCGCCTAGTGCCGCGCCCCGATGATTCCGCCATCGGTTGGGGTGTGACAGATTGGTATCAGAGCCATAACTATAGGGAATTAGGCCAGACTCGACCTAGTCTGGGTCGACGTCTTAGAAATTGACCTAGTCTATAGTCTAAGTACCAACCGGCCGACTCGTACGAACCCAGTAGGGTTTGTATCGGGCCTACTTGATACTCTCGATCGAAGTTGCTAAAAGCTACAACTTTGTGTGAACACCGCATACTACAACTTCACACGAAGGAGCCTTTCCTAAGGCCGGAATATTTCTTAGCCTTTCCTAAGGCCGACACAATACACGTGTTTTCGAAAATACTCGCATAACGAAACCGAGTGATCCAGTCGAGATCAGGTGTGAAAACCAAGAACTCTCGATAGGATTGCTCATTCAGCGCATTTTTCTAGCACGAGAACCTTTCATCGAGTTAGGAGTGACATCCACATCTCGACGAAAGTCTCCATTTCGAAATCTAGTGGAGCTCGCGAATTTATTCGAAGAGTATAACCACAATTAGGAGCGAAGCTGTTAAGTCAGGGGTGAAACCCGTACCTTAATAAGCTGTTCCACTCCCTAAATTGGTTTTCAAAAGCTCTCACCAAGGACTCGACTATCATGATAACTCGAGCCACGTGATGACTAGGAAGACGAATGCCATGAGCTGCATCCCAGTGGAAGCATGGAGTCTTCTAGGTCAACGTGCGCGCACGAACTTGTTAAATATAGTTGGGTTACCTTGGGTAGTCGACGCCTAAACACCCAAGGCACTCTAACATACGAACCGCCGATCTTACAAATGGTTGGAACTTATTTACGTTTTGAAACTTTACGCTTTATCGATTTCTCGATTTAACGATTTTCACTCCCTGCTTTATAAACGCACAAATCGCACAGCCATCGCAATCTAAAACGAAACCCGAATGTTCGCAACAAAACTAGTGCATAATCTATCGCCTTCGCTATCGTTTTCTCACCTCAACGCGTCCTCGCATATTCTAAATCGACCTGTATGTGTATGATTACAAATTACAATTATATAAATATATATATATGTATAAACAAACAAGTCAAGGTGTGAGAACTTAGGAACTTCGTGTCTCCTATGTGGCTCCTATGTGATTTGCATTACTAACATACTATCGCATCAAGTTTTGAACGTGCCCAATTGCATCGCAAAACTCAAAAATCATTATGATCGAATCTCATTCCAAGTCTCTTCCTGTCTAGATGCCTTCCAACAACTCTACCTCGAGACGAGTAGCCAGGAGAAGAGCCAAACGAAGCGCCGATAAGAGGATTGCATCACTTGTGACTAAGGAAGTGGCTAAGCTTATTCCTCAAATTGCCGCTCGAGTGCACTCTCTCAGCCATTCTCGAACCTCGGAAGACTCCAAGACGGAAGCGCCGTAATCTACTTTTCTCTACAAACACTTCAAAGCCTGTGACCCGATGGAGTTCACGGGTGAAGGAGGTGTATCTCAACTACTCCAGTGGTTCGATTCTATCGAAGTTACCCTTCGTCAAAGTGGGTGTCCCGATAGTTTCCGTACTACTTGTGCTACCGGAGTATTTCAATCACGAGCACTCGACTGGTGGACCGCCGAACGTAACAAACGTGGAATCTCCGCAGCTTACGCTCTCTCTTGGGATGAGCTGAAAGAGCTCATGAAAGAAGAGTATTGTCCTCCTCACGAAGTTCAGAAGCTGGAAGACGAATTCTGGAAAATCAAGCAACTCGAAAGTGACAACACTGGCTACACCGCTAGGTTCAAACAGCTTAGCATAATCTGCCCAAGTCAAGTCAACACTTCAGAAAAAGCCATTTCGAAGTACATTCGCGGCTTGCCTGAGTGTGTGGGTGATTTTGTCGAAGCTGCTAGACCTGCTACCATCGAAGAAACCTACCGCTTAGCCGCAGAAATCAACAACAAACGACTCATAGAAGGATTTTTCTCCAAGAACCCTGTCAAGCAAGCTTATCAAGCAATCGCCATTAATTCTTCAGACGATCCTGTCGACGATTCTCCTGACGAATCTGTCGATAATTCTTCTGACGAATCTGCTGACGATTCTTCTGACGAATCTGCTGACGATTCTCCTGACGAATCTGTCGACAATTCTTCTGACGAATCTGCTAATGATTCTCCTGACGAATCTGTCGACGATTCTTCTGACAAATCTGCTGACGGATCTTCCGACAAACCCAGCCGCAAACGAAAGACTTCCAGTCCGAGCTCATCAACAACCGAACTGTCGCAACCGGAACCTCTGCGAGCAGTTCTGATGTTTCCAAAACGAGCCTACACCAGAGCTCATCCTCAGTGTTACTCGTGTATCTATCATCACCCAGTTGGGGCTGACTGTCGCTGTTGCAATAACTGCAACTGTTACGGTCACTTCACCCGCAACTGCCGCATCGAACCGCGAACTTGAGTACAACAACAACAGCTCCAGCGAAAGTCTTCAGCATCAAGCACCTAGCAAGCGCAGGATGAAGTTGTAATGACACGATTTTCGATGATAATTTCTAAGTTTTAAACCTACTATATTACTCAATGTTGCCACTATGTGTAACGCTAACTCTCGCTCTCGTGTCCTCTTTCACTCTCTAGTCGTCACACTTAGACTAGATCCACACACATACTATATACTATATCACGAAATAATGTGTTTTACCCTCACTACACTCTTAGAACGAGGTACGATAAACGTGCAAGGAACGACTAATCACGGGTGCACACGGGATTATTTGAGTCAGTGCACGGAGATCGTAGTGAATTCTAAGGTGCCATAAGCGTTATAACGAAGTATGACACCAAACCACGGGATCTAAGTAGTAGGGGTCAAGCAAGGTGTGCTTTATCATACTACCGAAATTCTGTGAAGAAAGTGCCACGTGGAGTTGAACGTTATTAGACCTATTATACTATTGTGATTATTTTCAACACACTACACTCAATCGCAAGGCGTAACAAACCGTATCATCGCGAGACTTGTCGTAAGTCTGCAAACGCAGTGCAATTGCCTCATCGATGGACTCTGGGGAGTCTACCTCGCAGGGCAATTGCCTCGACGCAAGACTGGTCGTAAGTCTGTTGCAACGAATCTCATCAAGTACATAAACGCTCACGGTATTGTTGAGTGAGGACCTATTCTACCCTCCTCAATAGCCATGATGCGACGTAACGTAACGTTAAGCTTAATCGAAACAAAACTCGACTAATCGCAATCGCTTATCATGTGTAACTCGCAATCTCTATCGCTTATTATGTGAATCTATATCGCTTGCTGTGTATCAATCTATCGCTATCGCCTACCGATATCTGAGAAATTTGTATTACGTTAGCACACATGACCTCGCTTCACGAGATGAAGCTCATATGATTAAGGCAAGGTGTTTTAGTCATATCAGCGGGCTTTCGTGGAAAAGGGCCATGTGGGGCTGACATTAGTTAAACTCTGTGGTGTTAATCAATCGAATCGAACCGCATAAATCGCGCCTCCCTCCAACGCTTGCAACGCAACAACTGCCGTTTATCGTAATTCGGTTATCGTCACCGTCGCTACTAGTGTTGTATTCATGATATTCGCTTAATCACCTAATCACTTATCATTTATCGTGCATAGTCAACCGCTTATTCGCGTATCGCGTCTCGCTTATCGCTCGCTTGGTGTTCATTGCAGTCTGTACACATGACATCGCTTCACGAGGTGAAACTAACCTGGTTAAACATGGTGTTTCACCATGTTAGCAAGCCCTCGTGGAAACGTGCCATGTGGGTTCAAAGTGGAATCTAATCGAAAACGCGCTATTCGCTTATCGCTCGACGCCTACCCAGACATGACACACAAGCGTTTCGTGTCATCAGGCTACTCGCGCACGCTGTTGTAGCTACGTTCGCAACTCAACTCGCCAGTTTAACCTATTCGATTCTATCTTACACTCGGTCTGACTTTCTATCGAATGGACCGAGTGAGCGCAATTCTATCCGTGTCGTATCGGCGCACGTGACACCGCCTCACGAAACAGAAGTAATATGGGGGAAACATGGTGGATGCGCCGCTGGTACTTCCTATATATAAATGTTTTAATCATATTAACGAACTTCCGTGGGAAGGTGCCAAGTGGGGCCCGATGCTAAATTGTCTTTTTCAAACGGTTAAAACTGATTTTTATAAAACTTTTTATTAAAAACCTTGGACAAGTGAAATTCCTCACGATGTGGAGGTAACATTGAATCAGCTTAGCTCCATGACCGAGGGGAGCTTTCATGAGTCCAAATTTTTCCCTAAAACCTCTTGCAATATCAAAACAAGACTTTCTTGAGACGTTGGTTCGACATCGAGTTCAGCATTGAACCCAGGTCCTAGGAGAGTTTCCGTAACCCCAGTTTTCATTTTCGGATTCCTTAAATGTTTGAAACCTAAACTTTCTTGCAACGTTGGTTAACAATCGACTCAGTTAACCCTACGTTATGAGAAACCTTTCAAAGTTCTTTAAAATTTCAATCGCATCTAACTTACAAATTCTTCGCGACTCGAGATACTCTTGGAACACCAACTCGTGGGATGCTCCTTTGGTCATTACGTCGCTTCTCACTATCGCAATCGATCTCTCTTATTCGAAGCACTCTCGCTTGTCAACTCTCACCTGATTAACTCGTTGTATCGCTACTTATCCAGGATCAACTCTCAAAGGTCTACCTATTGGATTTATTTCGGGATGAAATTTCCTAAAGTAGGGGAGACTGTAACAACCCGCACTTTTGTGCGTTGTTACTACTCGATATACTCGTTACGCCTACCACCAGAGATTTGGATCATAATGTAACTATATTGCATATGGAAATTCGCTACACTTTTTATCTATTACGCTATACATATCAAACCTGTATACTCGCCAATACTTTTGTATTGACAAATATTTTAACGTATGTTGCAGGTTAGGTCGCAGACTATATCAAATCAAACTAGGAAGTCTAGAAACTCAACTAAAATATAGGTTATCAGATTTGTATTGTTCGAGTGGACAAGAAATCTGTGATAACTTATGTGATTGTATTATTTGTTAGTATGAGATAACGAATGTATTAAATATTATCGCAATATAGTTGTTATGGATTCTCTTGAGCAATCTGATTCGCCTAGTGCCGCGCCCCGATGATTCCGCCATCGGTTGGGGTGTGACATATGACCATCAGAAAACAGTAATATTACCAAGAGCTCGTTATGAATGGATTAATTTAAGGTTGCAAGACTTTAAGTCTATAAGTGAGTATAACTCAACAATGTTTAGAATCACGTCACAATTGATCCTATGTGGTGAAAATATTACTTATAAGGAGATGTTGGAAAAAACATTCTCCACCTTTCACGCCTCAAACATTGTCTTGCAACAACAATATCGTGAAAGGGGCTTCACCAAATACAGTGACTTAATATCATGTTTGCTTGTGGCTGAGCAAAATAATGAACTACTAATGAAAAACCATGAAACTCGTCCGGTTGGTACAACCCCATTCCCAGAAGTGAATGTGGCAACATATAATGACCAAAGTGGAAGTCACGTACGTGGTCGTGGCTATCAACGTGGGCGTGGTCATGGTCGTAATCGTGGTCGTGCTCGTGGTGGTCATGGACGTGGTCGTGGACATGCATATGGTCGGGGGAATTATCATGGTGTTCAATTCAAAAATAGAAGAAACCACCAGAAGTTGTATGATAATGAAAAGAAATCCAATGATGAAAGAGGTAAAAAGAAAAGTGGAACCTCATCTAATGCATGCTATCAATGTGGTGGTAACAACCATTGGGCTGGTACATGTCGTACAACCAGACACTTAGTAGAGCTTTACCAACAATCTATAAAAGACAAACAAAAAGGAATAGAGACAAATTTCACATATGAAGATGGAAATGTTGATGTCCCAAGTGGTGAAAAGGACCATACTAATGCAACTAATCTGGATTATGATGATTTCCTTATCGAGCAAGCTAATTTGGATTCTGGTGATATCATGGCTGATACAAACCAGTTGGATGCTTGCAATTTTCCCTATGGATGAATGATTATATTTAAAATTATGCTATTTCCTTGATGTTTTATTAAGACATTTTGTTTGGGGTTTTGTTATGTTTTGTTTTGAAGTGTTTTGGGGCACTTTATGGAATTATTATGTTTGAACCATATTATACTTTTATTTATGAAGTTTTTGTTTTGTTTTGAAGCATATGGAGTATTCAACTAAACTTCATATTAATGGTGAATTAATGGTGAAGATGTATGTCTAATAGACAGTGCTACTACACATACAATCCTAAAGAAAAAGGATTATTTCTCTAGTTTAACAATGAAAGAGGCAAGCATTGGTACTATATCTGGTAAAACAAAATTAATTGAAGGCTTTGGAGAAGCATATGTAGTTCTACAAAGTGGAACTTTGCTCAAAATTAACAATGCCTTATTTTCCCCACTATCTCAAAGAAATCTGATAAGCTTTAAAGATATTCGTCTAAATGGATATCATCTTGAGACTACATGTGAAGGACATGATGAGTACCTTCAAATCACAAATATTATTTTGGGAAAAAAACACATATTAGAGAAGTTACACACATTTGCCTCTGGTTTGTATTGTACCAAAATTGGTGCAGTTGAATCAAATGCAATCATAAACCAAAAGTTTATGGATCGAGAAAATTTTATCATTTGGCATGACCGGTTAGGCCATCCCGGATCAATAATGATGCGAAAAATTATAGAAAATTCATGTGGTCATTCTTTGAAGAACCAAAAGATTCTCCAATCTAAGGATATTACATGTGTTGCATGCTTACAAGGGAAGTTAATCACTCGCCCATCACCAGTTAAGGTAGGGACAGAATCCTTGAGTTTTTTAGAAAGAATACATGGGGATATATGTGGACCTATACACCCTCCCAGTGGACCATTTAGATACTTTATGGTCTTAATTGATGCATCAACTAGATGGTCTCATGTGAGTTTACTATCAAGTCGTAATATGGCATTTGCACGACTACTTGCTCAACTAATAAGGTTAAGAGCACATTTTCCTGATTATCCCATAAAGAAAATTCGGTTGGACAATGCTGGGGAATTTACATCCCAAACCTTCAATGATTACTGCATGTCTATTGGCATAAGTGTAGAGCATCCAGTACCTCATGAACATACGCAAAATGGACTTGCTGAATCGCTTATCAAGCGACTTCAAATGGTTGCAAGACCAATGATTATGAAATCAAAACTACCAGCATCTGCCTGGGGGCATGCAATTTTACATGCAGCAACACTAATTCGCATCAGGCCAACGAGTTATCACACTTCCTCCCCATTAAAATTGGTTTTTGGTCAGGAACCAGATATTTCCCATCTAAGGATTTTTGGTTGTGCCGTATATGTTCCTATCGCTCCACCACAACGAACAAAGATGGGACCTCAAAGGAGGTTAGGAATATATGTTGGGTATGAATCACCATCGATCATTAAGTATTTAGAGCCATCAACAGGTGATTTATTTACAGCTCGATTTGGTGATTGTCATTTTGTTGAAACAACATTCCCAACATTAGGGGGAGATGAAAAGCAGCTGAAAAATAATAATAATAATATAATTTGGAATGAATTATCACTATCTCATCTTGATCCTCGAACTAAAGAGTGTGAACAAGAAGTTCAAAGAATAATTCATTTACAAACATTAGCAAATCAAGTACCAGACGCATTCACTGACCTAAAGAGAGTGACTAAGTCACACATACCAGCTGCTAATGCTCCAGTAAAAATAAGTGTCCCAGAAGGACAACCACATGTTGGAAATGAGTCTAATGCACGTCTCAAACGTGGTAGACCAATCGGTTCTAAAGATAAAAATCCTCGAAAGAAAAAAGGAGCAAATAATGATGGTCCAGTCGAGGTAATGATAATGCCAAGAAAAGAGTCTCCTGAAGAGACACTAGACATGATGGTTCCAGAAGAACCTCAGGTACCTGAAAACAAAGAGATCTCAATAAATTATATCATGTCTAGAAAGGTATTGAACCGAAATGAAATCGACGTCGATGACAGTTTTTCATATAACATAGCGCTAGAAGTAATGGAAAATAATGAGGATCAAGAACCAAAATCTGTTGAGGAATGTAAACAAAGAAATGATTGGCCAAATTGGAAAGACGCAATTAAGGCAGAATTAGATTCCCTCAATAAACGAGAAGTTTTTGGACAAGTAGTCCCTATACCTAAAGGTGTAAAACCTGTCGGATATAAGTGGGTTTTTGTGCGAAAACGCAATGAGAAAAATGAAATCGTACGATACAAGGCACGATTAGTAGCACAAGGATTTTCGCAAAGACCTGGGATTGATTATGAGGAGACATATTCTCCGGTGATGGATGCAACAACTTTTCGTTATCTTGTTAGTCTGGTAATACAAGAAGGGATTGATCTGCGCCTAATGGATGTTGTGACAGCCTACCTTTATGGCTCACTTGATACTGATATTTACATGAAACTCCCTGAAGGATTCAAATTACCAAACTCATGTACATCTAGTTCTCGAGAACATCTTTCAATTAAATTAAACAAATCATTATATGGGCTAAAACAATCTGGGCGTATGTGGTATAATCGCCTTAGTGAGTATTTGTTGAAAGAAGGTTACAAAAATGATTCAATATGCCCGTGTATCTTCATAAAAAGGTCAGAATCTGAATATGTTATAATTGCTGTATACGTTGATGACTTGAATATAATTGGAACGCCAAGTGAGCTCCAAAAGGCGGTTGAATGCTTGAAAAGAGAATTTGAAATGAAAGACCTTGGAAAGACAAAATTTTGTCTTGGGTTACAAATTGAACACCTCAATGGTGGAATCCTTGTACATCAACAAAACTACATAGAAAAGTTACTTAGACGGTTTTATATGGAAAAATCACATCCATTGAGTACCCCAATGGTTGTAAGATCTCTTGATGTCGAGAAAGACCCATTCCGACCTCCGAATGATGGAAAGGAAATTCTTGGTCCAGAAGTACCATATTTAAGTGCAATTGGTGCACTAATGTTTCTTGCTAGTCATACACGACCAGATATATCATTTTCTGTAAATTTATTGGCAAGATATAGTTCATGCCCTACGAAGAGGCATTGGAATGGGGTAAAACAAATATTTCGATACCTTCAAGGTACAAAAGATATGGGGTTGTATTTTACTAACCAATCGACAACAAGTTTGGTTGGTTTTGCAGATGCAGGGTATTTGTCTGATCCTCACACTGGACGATCTCAAACTGGATATTTATTCACAAGTGGAGGCACTACTATTTCATGGCGCTCTGTAAAGCAAACCATCACAGCCACATCATCTAATCATGTAGAAATATTGGCGATTCATGAAGCTAGTCGAGAATGTGTTTGGTTAAGAAGTATGATACAACACATTCGTGGGTCTTGTGGTATTTCTACAAGAGATGAGGGACCAACAATTTTACATGAAGATAACGCAGCGTGCATTGCTCAACTTAAGGAAGGATACATCAAAGCTGACAGAACGAAGCACATTTTACCAAAGTTCTTTTTCACACATGATGTGCAAAAGAATGGAGATATTACTGTCCAACAAGTTCGTTCTAGCGATAATTTGGCAGACTTGTTTACTAAATCACTTCCGACCTCTACATTCAAGAAACTGGTTCATGGCATTGGGATGCGTCAACTCAAGGAGCTTAAATCATCAGGGGGAGAATAATACGCGCTGCACTCTTTTTCCCTTAGCTATGGTTTTATCCCACTGGGTTTTCCTGGCAAGGTTTTTAACGAGGCAGCATCACCAAGCGTATTATAAGAATAATATATTATTTTGTCACATGGATAGTCAAGGGGGAGTGTTATGAATTATTATTATTAATTGTGTGACTATCCACTTTACTTGTGACTCTCCATATATTTAACCCCCATTCTTGTAAGCCTATAAATAGAGGCTTATGAAATCTATTTTACACATTAATAAGATATATTCATCTCCCCAATCTCTCTTTCTTATCTCTATAATGTTAATAGGCTAGTTGTTACAAAACAAAGTTTTTATTTTATTGTTTGAGAATATTAAGACTCGTTCAACCAAATTTGATTTAAGGTATCTTTGTTAACAGTAGTTGGTGGCTGTTGATTGGTAGCTGGTGGTGCCGGTAGTTTTTCAGATATATTTAGGTGTTTGTCAGAGTAGCTGAAGTTTTTAGTAAAATGTATAAAATGATCAAAATGGACATAACTAAAAAAATATAACTAAAACGTTCATTATCTTCAGAGGTTAAAATAGTCATTTTTTTCACTAAAAACTTCTATCTCTTTCTAAACGCTATTCTGCCAATTTTCAATTAGAATTAACGAGTTTATTACAGTTATGATTAATATTAGCATGCCATTGTTAAAAGTTATTAGGATAGATTTTATATTTATAGGATATATTGTGGAGAATCATTTCTCTATATAGGGAGATTGTGAATATTAATACAAATCACTTTTTGAGATATTGTTTTGAGAATGTTTTTGGAATCTGACCATATAGTGAAATGGTTGTCTTATCGGTTCACTAGTCGTATTGGATTTCAAAGTTGGATGACGTAAGTAATAATATAAGGATAAAAAATATATACGTATATCTATTACCGTTCTTAGGTTTTCGGAGACCCTAAGCAAACTTCGAAATGGAGACCCTTTTTGCAAAATTACCCTTTCAACAAATAAATGTTATATCGATCTTTTCATAATCTAATGGATTAGTAAACATTTTAGCTGCAAATTTTGATTTAGAAGCCTCTCTACCTGAAACATGCATAGTGAGGTTCCACGCACGGGATATCCAACGGCTAAAAGTTTACCTCCTGGTTTTGCATTCCCCATTATCTTCAAACCCTCAACTCCTGGGCCATCTTCAAGTAAAAAATACATCATGTTAGCAACTATAACAAAGTTAAAACCCATGGCTAGTTAATATAGGGTCATACGGGCTCTGTAACGAATCAACGGTAACGTTTGTATACTTGCCAGCCTGTCAACACTTTTTATATCCTTAGTTAAGGTTTTTAATTTCATCTGCGCACTGTCTGACTGAGGCCTTTTGTGTTTGGATACATGGTTTGGACGGGCCTTTATGTTATGGGTTGTTTACTATAAAACTCAAAATGGGCCTAGTATAGAAAAAACCCACAACAAATTTGGAGGCCTTTCAATTTGGGTGGCCCTAGGCATGTGCCTAGGGTCGGAAGCCCATTGGGCCGGCCCTGAAACGAAATATGATGTGAATGTACAACTTTTATAAAATATATAATGTTTTGGCGTGAATGTACAACTTTTATAATATATAAAGATTTAAATAGATAAAAATAAAATACGGAGTCTCGAGTAATAAATAAATTAGAAAAATTAAGGGTTTTTTAGGTGGGGAAATATAAGGGGGGTGGGGGTGGTGATCATTCATCACTCACAACATTCAATCAAGTTCCACCATCAACCATTATTTCATCACTCACCACCTTTTTAGTGGAAACGGTCATCACTCACCACACCCAACAATTTTCCCTCACAACCCAACAATTTCCCTCAAACAATCAAAACCATCACGCCGTGAAAAATACCACACGTTGAAAAGTTCACGCGTGAAAAATGGAGGTGGCGGCCGTGTGTTCTTATCTTCCACGCGTTATAAATTGCCATCACAGGGACTAAGTCCTCCACCCCGCCTGCCCTAAAACTAATTAATAATTATAAACACTTGGAAAACGGTTAATTAATAGACTTAACCGGGCGATTTCATGTCCGGTTATCAATAAACAAGTCTAACCAACTGGTTCGTTCTGGTTTTAAGAACAATACAATAAATAGTGATATTTTTTACTTGGTGAAAATATTTTATTTTCTTAAAACCATTACCGATTGATGAAAATTCAAAACATATTTAAATCTAGTCAAAACCTTGGACGTTTTGTATTTTTCTTTGTTGCACAACTACATCCTTAAAATTCGAATAGAATGGGTAAACAACACGTGAACAATTTACATTATGGCCGCAACCAAGTCAAGCGAGCTGGGATGTGTAAGCTATACCTTGCCTTGTTTATGTGATTAGAATAGTTCTAGCTTTCATTTGTTAACGATTTTTCATGCTTTATATGGATTTAGCATGATTTGTTTATCATTCATTGAATACAAGGTTAGAAACTTATATATAAAGAGAATAATAAAGCTAGAAACCAACATTGGAAACCAACCTTCGCCAGATACCCCCCACAGCAATTTGGGGTGGGGATGTCAAATGGTGCAGAGGCGGTGCTTCACAGTGCGAACAGGTTTCTCAACTCCTTTCATGCAGATGGTTCCTTAGCCTTGCTTACTGTGGACTTCTCCAATGCGTTCAACTCGGTTGACCGCACAACCTTCCTTAAAGAGGTTCATCAACATTGTCCGTCAATCTATCGATGGGTCCAATTCCTTTACGCCCAGCCTGCTCGGTTGTATGTTGGTAATGAGTGTATTGGGGCTACTACCGGAGTGCAACAAGGGGATCCCTTGGGGCCCCTTCTCTTTTCCCTTGCCTTACACCCCCTCATTCTCCGGGTGCAGGACCGCTGTAACCTCCCGTTTCATGCTTGGTACTTGGATGATGGGATGATTATCGGCAACGCGACTGAGGTTGCTAGGGCCTTAGACATTATTAACGAGGAAGGGCCATCTCTAGGGCTTTACCTCAACATTAAGAAAACAGAGGTTTTTTGGCCGACATGTGATGGGCGGAAAGTTCAGGACGGGCTTTTCCCGAGAGAGATTGGCAGACCAGAGAGGGGGGTTAAGCTACTTGGTGGAGCTGTTAGCCGTGACCCTAGCTTTATTGGGGAGTTGGCAGGGCGGCGGGCGGCGAGGGCGGTTGACCTCATGAAACTCTTGCCCTGCCTTAGGGACCCTCAATGTGAACTCCTTCTGCTAAGGTCTTGCATGGGGGTTGCTAAGTTACTTTTCGGGCTGCGGACTTGTCAACCTCATTTGATGGTGGATGCGGCATCCCGGTTCGATGATGGCCTCCGGGAGGCTATAGAAGACATAGTCGTGGGTGGTGGCCCCTTCTTCGGGGACCTCCAATGGCGTTTGGCATCTCTGCCAATGCGCCTAGGTGGTTTGGGTCTCCTCTCAGCTCGAGATGTTGGGGTTTATGCTTTTGTGGCATCCAGAGCTCAGTCTTGGGAACTACAGGATTATATCCTTCGAAACAGTGGGGTTGTCGGGCTCGACGGGGACTATCTGCAGGCGCTTGATCGCTTAAATGTCTCTCTCCCAGACTTTGATATCGGCGGTTTCTATAACAAGGACACCGCCCCCTCGAAGCCACAAAAAACTTTGGCGAATGCTCTGTTTAGCAAAATCGCTCAAAGCCTGGGAGAAAATTTTGATTTGTCATCTCGCCAGAAGGCAGTGTGGGAGTGCCTGAAGGGTCCCCATGCTCAGGATTTTTTTACTGTTGTGCCAATTAAGGGGCTGGGACAATGTATGTTAGCAGTAGAATACAGAGCAATCCTTAAATACCGGCTGATGATCCCTATGTACCCAGAAGATGAAACCTGCCCGATATGCCGTAAAGCTTGTATGGATAAATACGGAGAGCACGCAGTGCATTGTAAAGAGCTCCCTGGGTTCAAATATCGGCATGACTGGGTGCGAGATGTTTTGTGGGACATCCTGAGAAGAGCTGGGATTTCGGCTAAGAAAGAGGCTCCTGTGAATTTCCTTACAGACCCTATGGAAGGGAGATCTACTCTGCGACCAGCGGATCTTCTCGTCTTTGGTTGGGCTAGGGGGAAACATGCTTGTGTAGACCTCACGGGGGTTTCCCCTCTGGTTGGTTTAAGGGAAAACGGGTTTGTAGCTGGACAAGCAGCAACAAAGGCAGAATCGAAGAAAGTTGATAAGCACGCTAAAGCTTGTGCAGAGAACCAACATGTTTTTGTCCCTTTTGCCTTTGACACATTTGGCTCCCTAGCCCCAGAAGCTATCCAATTCCTGACCAGGGTCCAACGGGTCATCCACAACAATTGCTCAGCCTCAGGGGGACGGGGTTTTGTCTTTGGTAGATTAGGGTTTGCAATTCAGAAAGGGGTGGCGGCGCAGCTTGTTGCCCGTCTACCTTCTGTTTTGATGTAACTTGACAAGTATCATGAATTATAAACTTAGTTTCGAATGAAAAAAAAAATAATAATAATAAACAATTATTAATGAAGCTTCAAAAATTATAAAATGAGAAAAAATGTTTGGATAGTCCCTTTGGTTTGCTAATTTTTCACATTTAGTCTCTAACTTTTTAAAATTACATCTATAGTCCCCAACTTTTGCAAATTCGTTCTCGGATAGTCCTTGACACGGATGATGGTTAACTTTTGATGTTAAGTGGGTGTAAAATGATCAAAACACCCTTACTAATAAATAAAGGGGTGCCTTATTCCCACATACCCTATATCTTATTTTCACATCCCCTATTGTATACGGGCCGTATACGATTATACGGCTCGTATAGAATGTTTTTGAATAGGAAAATGCGCAGGGAATGTTTTTTTTTGTTTTATTATATACGGCCCGTATAAAGTTATACGAGTCGTATACATGTGTATACGATTTGTAAAATGTAAACGGCTCAATTGATTTATTTTTGTGGGTTTTTGATGTTAGCACATGTATACGGGCCGTATAACTATATACGGGCCGTATATATTGGCGTTTTTTCAAGTATCACGTTTTATTCCCGTAAAAACACAATCATTCTAGGGTTTCTAAACTCTTCATCACCTATTCCCGTAAAAACACAATCATTCTAGGGTTTCTAAACTCTTCGTCACCTTTAACAATGTCGATAAACGTTGATCGGAACATGCCGCTTAAATCGGAGCACAGGTAGAGTAACGTTACCGATCAGTCCGTTGATGAAAACCTTAGCGATCGCAGAGATCTTCGTGTTGGTTATTTATCGATTCCGAGTAAGTAGCAGAAGAACCTGACACAAACAAGTTCTCCACAGTTTGTTATTCAGATCTCTGTTCGGTCATCTTTCCAAACTACAACACACGATACTTTTAATAAGCTGTCATAGTTGTCAAATTCGATTTCAACAAATCTTTTCATTTTCCTTCAATTTCTAAAACATTCTCTGTTACATGAAGACGTGTCGGGTTCTTCTACTAGTGGTATTTTACTGAAGTATTGAAGATTGAGGCGGGCATTGTTTAAATCTGAATATAACTAGATGTTACGTGTATCAGCGTTGTTTATCACACTGTGTGAGCATTGGAAACCCGACAAACAGTCTTGACAACTGTGACATTTTATCTATCTATGTGTGTCACATCCATCCTATTATTGCAATCGATATGATTAATTTTTTCAGATTTTTTTCTAATTAGCGTTGTTAACTACCAAAAGAATGCATACACAAATAGTATGGATAAACAATCACCGGTACGGGTTTTTCTGCTAGTTATTCGGAATGTTTCGAATCATCACAGAAGACGTGTCGGGTTCTACTGCTAGTAGTATGAGTCTGAGTCCATTGTGGTTCGTGAATGTTTCGAATCATCACAGAAGACGTGTCGGGTTCTTCTGCTAGTAGTATGAGTCTGAGTCCATTGTGGTTCGTGAATGTTTCGAATCATCACAGAAGACGTGTCGGGTTCTTCTGCTAGTAGTATGATCCAAAAATTCCGTTGTTTAAATCAGAATCAGGTTCTCACGACAAGGATCGTTCTAATAGATTAAAGAGAATAACCCCTTTTTTACCATTTTTTACCCATAGTATACGAGCCGTATAATAATATACGGCCCGTATACAACCATCGTATACAATGTATACGATCGGTAAAAATATTTTTTACCAATAGTATACGGCCGTATAAACAGTATACGACTCGTATACATATGGTAAAAAATGGTAAACACTACTAAACATCTGCTTTCTGAATCTGAATCAGAATGTTAACTTTTTAGTTGCTTATCTTGTTAAGTTTCTGAACCAACCGAAATCCACAAATTCTGTCACTTTGTGTATTGACGAAGCTGACAAACACATTGGTATTTTCTCAAAATGTGCAAACTTGAAGAATCTCACATTAAAGGAGTATGCAATAACGGGATCAGATGGTTTGAGTATCTTTCATCCTCGTTTGACTAATCTCACACTTGAAAATGACAACTTTGTTATTTCTGTTGTTCAGTACTTCCGATTTGTACGTAAAGATCTCTACACAATTCTTTTACTCATAAACCCTTGAATCCCAACGGTTCATTTGTAACCGTAAGGATGATGCAAATTTGTACGTAAAGATCTCTACACAAACTCTTATACATCTTTTAACCAGTTGTCCATCACTTAAGACCTTGAAAAGATTTGTTGAAATCGAAGCATTCACGAACCACAATGGACTCAGACTCATGTTCAAGTAAGTGTCTAAAAATCTGAAAATTCAGGTTTACCTTGTTAATTTCTCAAAACAAAGTCTCGTTTCTTCATCTTCATCTTCAAGAACAATGATGAACAGATGATGTCAGATAATACTTCATTTGTCGAGAAACCATTATCTTGTGATACATGAACGTTGTATTCTTGTCTTTCAGAAGAGTGTTGTAATAGGTAGTTCGTTGAGGAAACCAAACGTAGACGGAGATGATAAGCCTGGTAACCGGAAGAGAAATCAATTGTATTTTTTTAGTTGCTTCTCTTGTTAAGTTTCTGAACCAACCGAAATCCACAAATTCCAACAGTTTCTTCGTAGATTCCGTCCGGTTTCCAAACTCTTTCACTCAAGAAGATTGACAGTGGATCGAGTGATACGCTTATCTATTCTGGTCAAGGTGGGCATGGTTTGTTCGGGAGTAAATCACCCAAAGATGAACAGATGATGTTTTTTTTTTCGCAGAACGTGACAAAATAAGGATGTTCGCATAAACATATATTCGTTTCATAACCTCCTCCTATAAAGCAACCACAACTGACAAAGAGCCTGTATTAGAAACCATCCTATGTCTTTTATCAACCGAAGAGGCAGCAAGGACAGATAATACTTCATTTGTCGAGAAACCATACTGTCAAGAAACTAACATCTTTTAATACTTCATTGCGTATGTGCTTGTGCTGTAGAAACCGGTGATGAATTTGTGTATCTAAATCAGGTTCTCTGCCTTAGATCGGTCATTCCTTGTGATACATGAACGTTGTATTCTTGTCTTTCAAGACAAGGATCGTTCTAATAGATTAAAGAGAATAAACCATTTTTTACCATTTTTTACCCATTGTATACGAGCCGTATCAGAATATACGTCCCGTATACAATCATCGTATACATTGTATACGATCGGTAAATTTGTTTTTTACCGAGAGTATACGACCGTATAAACTGTATACGGCCCGTATACATATGGTAAAAATGGTAAAAAATTTCTTTCTTTCCTTTTCATGAGGTAAAACTGGTTTCAACATCAAGGGTTGTATCGGAATCACGCGTTGGAAGGATTTTAGTAGCAGGACATTGGTACCACTGTGAAAATTGCATCAGGAGGGGAGAGAGTCTGATACAATAAGGATGTTGGGAATTAAACGCATGTACGTGACAAAATAAGGATGTTCGCATAAACATATACTCGTTTCATAACCTCCTCCTATAAATCAACCACAACTGACAAAGAGCCTGTATTAGAAGCCATCCTATGTCTTTTACCAACCGAAGAGGCAGCAGAAGACGTGTCGGGTTCTTCCAACATTCACGAACCACAATGGACTCAGACTCATACTACTCACCCTCCCCTGAGGAAAAGTTTTCCCGACGATTCAAGAAAATCCACAATCAATGTATACAGGTGCAAGAGAATGCCGGGTGATATAGTAATTTTCAATAATGTAGGAAGGATTGAAGTAGTAGGACATTGGAATCTGGTTCTCAAACAAACCAACAAAATCCTGATAGAGAAAAAACATCAACAACCATTTTTTCTTTTCCTTCAATTTCGAGAACATTCTCCCTGTGTATGTGCTTGTGCTGTAGAAACCGGTGATGAATTTGTATACACAACTGAACGTTAATTGATATTGTTTTAGACAACAACAGATAATGAACGGATTGTTGGTGGATAACGCAAACAAGTTCTCCACAGTTTGTTATTCAGATCTCTATTCGGTCATCTTTCCAAACTACAACACACGATAAGTTAAACTTTATAGTGTGTGATTTGACCAGGAAATGATTGGAGGTGAAGGTTCAGTGCACGAAAAGTTTCTTACGAAATGTACGTGACGAAACAAATATGTTGGGAATTAAACGCATGTCCGTAATCCCGCGTTGATAGCTTTCGTTTTATTCAGACTCCTTACACCATGCCCGTAATCCCGCGTTGATAGCTTCCGTTTTATTACAGTCATACGACACGTTTTCTTGTTCTTCAATCTTTGTTACTTGTTGATGTTTTATTTTTTTTCTACTTTTAGAAAGTTTTGAGCACCTCACCACTCTAAAATATTTGAAAAATCAAAATTTCGTTCCATACGGGCCGTATAACAATATACGGCCCGTATACACGTTCGTATACATTGTATACGACCAGGCAAACTTATTTACACATGGTGTATACGGGCCGTATACTGTTATACGGCCCGTATAGAATAAAAACAACTTGAGAAAGTCTGTGCCAACAGACTTTGTCAGTTGTTTTTATTATATACGGGCCGTATAACAGTATACGGCCCGTATACACCATGTGTAAATAAGTTTTCCCATGTGTTAATATTAGGACCCTAAATAAAACATAAAAATATAATTAGTTATTTAAAACCTTACCCCACCCCCAAAGAAAACTAATCTAATCTACAATAGGTTGCAACTTGCAACACAAATAATGTTGCTTACAAATCAATAATAACAAAATAACAACGACGCAACAACAACAATAATATCTCAATCTAAACTGAAAATAATTTAATTTAACTTTATTTATAATTAAAAAAAAGTTGTCAGAGATCCACGGGGACTGAGAACTCAAAAGTTGCCGGAGAGTGATGATGATCAGAGTGAGTATGGTGAATGATAGTATACGATGATGGCGAAGGGGAGTCGTGGAACCGTCTCGAAACCCCGAACTTGCGAACACCAGTGATAGGAAGAAGTGTGATGTGGTGGTGGTGACCGGTAATAGTGAGGTTGCAGGTCGAACGATGTCGGTGAAGGATGATTCAGAGGTGATGTCGCTGGTGATTGAAGATAGTTAAGGTGGTGATGATTGTCGGTGTAGAAGGCGGTCGCCGGAAGTAATGGTATGGAGATGATGATTGACGGAGGTGATTACTGATGAATATGATGTCTGATGATCGGTAGACGGAGTTGCAGGTGGTTGTTGGGATGAAGATGATGACTGTAACTTCGAAAACTATGGAACTCGAAACCGGTGGCAACTCGAAACTGTGGAGGCGATTGTGACACGAAACAATGAATCTCGAAAAACTCAGTTAACTCGAAATCATTTTGTCGAAATCACAGACTCGAAACCTCAGGAGAGATGAGAAAGATAGGTTTTCAAAAATTTTGATTTGGGAAGGAATAGCGGGGGAGAACAGTGGTTGGGAAAGAAATGGGATGGGGTGGGGGTGGGGGTAGGGTTGTCCAAACTGCTCGAGGATCGCTCGAAAAATGCTCATTCGATTCTCGCTCAGTTTGTAAATGAACCGCTCGGATCAGTTCGATTCAAAATCAATCCCAGCATGAGCAAAGGTCCGCTCGCTTGTCGATCGTTCTAATTATTTTTATTAAATAATTAATATATATATATATATATATATATTAAAAGCCCAGCCCAATTTAATATCAAAATTAAAAGCTCAGCCCAACTTAATAACAAAATCTAACCCTAAATCCCTAATTCCTAAAACAATCACATAATCTGATTGTTTGATCTGCATATCGCCGCTGCCACACAACACAATCACATATCGCTGCCACGTCCATTCTCATATCGATCTGTTCCTGCCACGTTCTGGCTTAAAGAAGAAGTTTATGGCTTTGAGCTAAATGACAGTTTGTATTTCGCACTTTATTTTGTGCTTCTGATATTGTTAGGAACATTTTTAGAATCATAATTTTAGTTATGTATTGTTTTTGGTAGTAAGGTGTTGGACATGTTTTAATTAAGTTAAGATTTGTTTTTGTTGAATGCAGCCTTATAATAGTCTTGATTTCAATTTTTTTTTTTGTTGTTTTGCTACACATGTTTGAATTTCGGTGTTGAGAAAAACCGAGCGAAAACGATCCACTTGATTCAAATTAAATCCGAGCATGAGCATCACTTTTTTGCTCGGTTTTGCAAATTCGATCTGATTCGATCGGAACGGTTGTAATTCAATCCGAGCACGAGCGGACCCTCGATCGGATCAGATCGGCTCATGAACACCCCTAGCAGTGACATACATTTCCAATCATAAATTGCTACAATAGTTTTTTAATCAGATAATCTTACTCCTAATTAGACTCTGTTATGGGCTCATGCTAACATTCACCTCTTATGGACAGGAAACACCGCCCTTAGGGGGTGTTACCACGGAGTGTAGGACTCAATCGGGAGCGTTGCAAGAACATTGGGCGGGTATGTGTTGATATGTTTATGAAGTTAATTTTCAAACCAATGAAAACGCCCTATGTGTCATCGGCGTTAGGCGTTAAACGACAACACTTAGTCCTATATTTTGTCCAATGTCAAACCATTAATATCAAAGAGGAACACAATTCCATACAACTTGGTACCGCTAGCTACAAGTCGTTTGATGATTATAGTTCTCGTACCCATGCAAACTAGATTCAACTGCTACTTTACTCTAATCCAGAGCCGGCTATGATGGTGTGCGGGGAAGACCTCGCACAAGGCCCGTGATTTCGGGGGGGGGGGGGGGGGGAGCACGTGATTTTAAAAAAAAATCGATATATATATATATATATATAGGCTAAAGATAAAAAGAAAACCACTTTTATTGAAAAACCCCGGGAAACTCTAAGCTCCCGACTTTTTTTTCTTTGAAAAAATTACCACACGTAATATACATGTTTTTAAGAGTTTTGGGCAAAAAAAATCGAAAAAGCGCCGAAGGATTATTTTTAAAAAAAATAAACAAATTTCAGCAACTTTGTTGTGTAACACGTGTCAGGCAAAAAATGTTGAAACTTGTTTATTTTTTTTTTAAATTCCTTCGGCGCTTTTTTGTTTTTTTTGGCCCAAAACTCTTAAAAACATGTATATTACATGTGTTATTTTTTTCAAAAAAAAATGTCGGGAGCTTTGAGTTTCCCGGGTTTTCTCAATAAAAGTGGTTTTCTATATATCCTTACCCTATATATATATATATAGGGGAAAGATAAATCAAAAACCCACTCCAGTTGACTAAACCCTGAAAACCTTTGTAAAAAACCCATGTAAACTCAAGATACATTTCTAAAAAAAATAGGAAATGTAATATACATATATTTGAACATTTTTAAAAAAGAAACACAAAAAAACACTGAGTAGTTTTTTTTAAAAAAAATGTTACAAATTTCAGGTTACATAATATGTATGTCCAAAAAAAATGTAACATACAAATTTTCAACATTTTTTTTAAAAAAAACTATTAAGCGTTTTTCACATTTTTTTTCATAAATAGGTCCGTGTACATTTATATTACATTCCCTATTTTTTTAGAAAAAAATAAAAATGTTACATAGGGTTTATTTGGGTTTTCTCAACTCAAGTGGGTTTTCTATATAGCCCTCCCCTATATATATATATATATATATATTATTTTTAAAAAAAAATTGTAAGTACATACCAATTACAATATATGCCCAGTATCAAATATTATTCTATGGTTTATAATTTAGCGCACTTCACATTAGGTTTATTAGGCCCAATACTAATATGATTTTAATAAATATAATAAAACATGGCGGCAATTGATGTTGAATTGTCGTTGATTATCGAAAATTTCTTGTCTCCTAGAATCTGAAAGGACGAACAAAAAACTCACTAGATGAAGAACATCATCAATTTATCATTCATCAGAACTTCGTTGGCCTGGGTTGGGCGATTCAGACGCTCCTGGCCTGTTGCGAACAAGAACAACATCAGAAGTTGCTGGCCTGCTGCGAACAAGAACAACATCACACGCTGATTCTGAAATTCTTATTTCCGAACACAACATCAGAAGATTCAGAACTTAAGTGGTCCGTTCGTTTAGTGTTATTGACTTATTGTGTAATTGTGTTAAACTGTTAGTCCGTTAATTGTTGTTAAGCTTTAAATATGATTGTTGAGTATAAGATTAAGATTAAGATTATTGATTGTTGTTGAGTATGGAATTCTTGATTGATCTCAAAATTGTGATTGTTAAACATCAATCATTATTGTTAATTGAACATTGATTATTTTTGTTAGGCGTTAATGGCTTCTAAACAAGCATCCGGATGGCAAAAACGATAAAAGAAGAAACAAGCGGTATGTACGAATACTATAATTGGTTAGCTATTAACTTATTAGTTATTACGGTATTTAACTCATTAGAATATTATGATTTAGTCATTATCATACTTGCATTGTTATCAAATACTACAATTTTTGTCATTTTCGTAATTGTATTGTTTATCGTTAAAACATATGACACATTTTTCAAGCTCGAACATGGTACGTGAATTCTCAAAGACGTCATTGCTCTAATCAAAATGTGTATTTTGTGTTTGTAATGACAATTTCCAATTAAGTCAAGAGTAAAGTAAATAAATAAAGAAAAACTAGAAAATCATTATTAATATCAAAATACAAAAAGTAATGTAAAAGTTATACATAAACTATTATACAAGTTACAAGGATTTAGGTAGAAAAGATGCTACCAAATCATTTCACGGGACACTTGTGAACTGCAGTGCCACCACCTAAACTAATATAAGAAAAGTACAGTTATACACGAGTAACGAGCATGTGATAACGGCCGCATATTAAAGGAGTTCGATATTAATATGGTGAAAGAAATTTGATCTTAAGACCAGAAGGTATGGGGCTCGTCCCCAGCCCGTCCCCTTGCCGTCGCCCCAAACTTCCACCCCCTTGCTCCGTCGCCGCCCAGCCCCGTCCCCATCGTCCGCCCACAGCCGATCTCGCCAGGCCTCATCCCCTCACACACACCTATACATACATACATGCATACATATACATAAAGGGGTTCATCCCCCACCCCTCTAGGTCCATCCCCTTAGGCTCATCCTTACACCCGCTTACGTGACGGTGACGTGGCGGCCCATCCACTCCACACCATACCTTCCTAAGAAACCATGATAGACATGATTGATGTAATTTGATTTGCAGTTTACGTTTTGATTAATTTTGCAAGTAAAGTTACAATTGAGACATAATATTTTTGTGTACACATAATATTTATATGTACCCACAAGGTGGTAGAACGCATTTTCTATGGACACGTAAACTACAAAATAAACTATATTTTCTTTAATACAAGAAAATTTTATAATTTTTTTTTTGAATTTATAGAATCTAAATATGTACAAGTCATGCGTAGGTGACCTATCGGTAGTTAAACGTTTCGAAAAAAACATATGAACAAATTAGTTCAATGGTTTTTATATAAATAACATACATATTTATATATTATCGGTTTGCAACGTACTTGTGTTGTTCCTGGTTGTACCTCACGCATTATTTGTTTCATGTGCATTTGTTGTTTGTACGTTTGGCTTTTGAAGTTGTTTTCTTTAGTGGGTTTTTGTGGAGTTTTATTTCACTCTGAAGTTTCTAGTTTCTCTTTCTACCACCAACAAAATCCACCGCCTCTTTTATGTTGGCTGCTTACGATGGCCAGAGTTGCTCTGATCCTTTGCCTCTTTGTTTATAGGTAGATTCTTGTTGTTGTTGTCGTCTTGGTTTCGTCTTTTTACGGATTTTACCATTCGTTAAAAATGACTGATTACGCTTTGACGATTTCGTTTATAGTTTTATGTTAGGGTTTTGTGTTGTTTTGAGTAAAATATGTTGTTACATTCCAGTTTTTGGGGTGTGTTTTTCGGTCATCGAAGACGACGGCTTACGCTTCGTTGTTTATTTTTAGAATTTATGGTTTGGGTTTTGTGTCTCTATGAAGGATATGTTGGTGCATGTTTTTTATGTTAATCGAGGTTTTTTTTCGAACATCTGATGTTGTTGTTTAACTTGGATTTTGGTTTACAGTTGTTTTTGGATGCTTGGATGGGACCTTTTGAGTTTTTAAGGGTCTGTGAAGGTGTACAAATAATGTTCATTGCAGATCTTTAATGGTTTTACATCTGTTTTTAGTCTTTGTGACGTGTGTTTGTTGGGTTGGTGAAGATGACATATGTCTCATCAGAGCCCATTAGCTATAATGTTGCTTTAGATTTAGCTTGGTAACTTATGTTGCAGACGTTTATTACTTATGAGCTTTGGATTATGGTTGTTTTCATGTTAATCATGGTCATTTGGGTTTTGTTGTTGGCTGTTGTACAACTCGCTTAGCCTAAGTGGTTCAAAATAGTCTATGATGTGGGTTTGGGCTTGACTTGGTAACTTAAATTGCAACCCTCTATTGCTTAAACAGTCTTTTGTTTGGCTATTTGTTTGAAGGGCCCGTGAAGGTGTAACGATAATGTTCATCGGAGATGTTTTGTAGTTTTACAACCATGTGAGTCTTTGTGATGCTTATTTTATTGGGTCGATGAAGATGACTTATGGCTAATCGGAGACTGTTAGCTATGATGTTGCTTTGGAGTTGGCTTGCTAACCTAAAATACATGCGTCTATTGCTTATGAGCTTTGTTTTATGGCTG
>JARYGA010006129.1:0-25340 GCA_030545235.1 Helianthus tuberosus
GCTCTGATACCATATAAGGCTTATGTATTTCTTTCTCTCATTAAAACAAGAAATACGACTATATATAAAGAAAAACGAACCATGTTGCTAAACTCTAATGAACTAAACCCTCAATCGTTACCTGTAGCAATGAGGCTTTCCCCAGGAGCCAGGACACCACCTGGTGGTCGCATATAACAGCTTTTAGGCGCGGTTGTTTGAAACTAGGGGATTTCAAGCAGAAAATACAATTAGTTCATCAACAAATTAGTTCTTTCCTGATCAAATTTCATAAGTAACAACTCTAAATGTACATCCATGGATGCCAGCATTGGCTTCCAAATTGAAGTCAAAAGTTGTTTGAAAATCGAGATACCTTAAAAGCAACATGAGAACTGCTATGATTCTTGATCCGAACAGCGCTTCTCACCTGTTTACCAGGCTCATCTGCATTGCCAAAAACCATCATAAATCAATCAATCGTAACGATGTACATTTTTATATTCAGTTATACTAGTAAAGTTAGTTTACATTCAGTCATGTTATGTTATTCACACCATAAATCAATCAATTGTAAAGATGGAAATTATTAGAGTATATGTTCAGTTTGTTACATTCAGTTATATTTGTAAAGTTAGTTTACAATCAGTTACGTTCTGTTATTCACAACATAAGACTATAGGGTGTGTCGGGACTTGGGTTGGGGGGCATTGCTCGACACGTGGCGATTGTGGGCTCCACTAGACCACCCAAAAAAAAAAGTGGGGTGTGGAAGCGGCATGGCCAGGCGGCGTTGGGGTCCATGTTGTTTTATTATATTTTTTTTATATAGTTGAGAATTTGAGGTTTATAAAATAAAACACAAACTTGTATTAATTTAAAAAAAAACGTTACGTAACATCCTAAAAATTTTAAAAAAACTACTTGTTAAATCCTAAAAAAAAAAAAAAAAAATAGTTACTAATTCCTAAAAAAAATTACGGAGTTCGATAAATGTTAAAGTGGGGTTGGTTCGGTTGAATAAGATTTGTTATTGGCTTATTCTATACGCACCCCCCTATTACTTTCTACACCCCCCTTGTGAGAGGAAAACTGTCGGTCCCACGCAGGCCCCACCTGTAAGTATGTGAGAGGAGGGGGGTGTAGAAAGTAATAGGGGGGCGTGTATAGTAGCACCCATTTGTAGGTAAAAAATTGTAAATTTTTTCAAAAATTTATTTTTTTACTTTAAAAACCGTCAACCCCAACGGCTATGGCAAACGGCTACCCCTAACGGTCATATGCCACCAGCCAATCCAAGCCAACCACCTCAGACCGTCCCCGCCTAACGGTCATATGCCACCAGCCAATCCAAGCCAGCCACCTCAGACCGTCCCGCCCAACATCGGGCTTCAAAGCCACGCTAGCGGGGCAACGCCGTGGCCAACGCTGGCCACACCCGGTGTGGGTTAGCGAGCGTTGCCCGGCATCCCTGCCCCAGCCAACGCCCCACACCCGCTAGTCTAAAAATCAATAAATTATATCCCCAAAATTATTCATTCATGTCAAAACTCTAATCACCACTACAATCATCACAAATCATCATCATTAAACAACAACAACAAGATATTATACGAACGAAATGCTCACAAGGAAAGTAGAGATTGTTCGCCGGATCAAGCCGGAGCCGTCGTCTAGCTGGCAGAAGTGATTTCGCCACCGATGACAACTTATTTGACGAACGGCCAGTCGATACGACACCGTTTTCATTGCTATTGTTACTCTGAAATTGAAGATTATTCGTTGACGATTGCCAAAACGGAAATAACCGCCGTTGCTTTCCGTCGGAATTTGAATGATGGTGATTAGAGATAGACATAGCTGATACGGTTATTCTTATCATAAGAGTTTACACCATTCAATAACAATGATGCCGGACGTGAAATGGATGATTTTGGAATGGAGTTTAATTTTGATTTGATATCCGTGCTCGTATTGATCATGCAAATATCTGGAAGTGAGTTATGTCTATGGCTGTTCATCTTGTACCCCTGTACTCAAATGACCTTTCATGATAAATGACATTATGGGCCCTCAGATAATGTGTCCTTTGCATATCTCACCTCTTAAGTTTCAAATGTTGCAATGTATGCCCTGGGGTTTGCTCTTTCATAAACTTTATGCAATTTTACTTTTAGGTTAAAGTTATTCTGCAAAGTCATTCAAAATAAAAAGTGTAGAAAGACACAATGAATCGCAAAATGTAACACAATGTCAAGAAAAATAAAATACAATCCCGAAAAATATAACGTAATGTCAAAGAAAAAATATTAGCGTTGTTTACTGAAGGGGTATGGTCCCAAAAAGCCGCGCGAATCAATCAGGTCGCGCGCAGGGCCATACTCCTACTTCATCAATCTGACAAACTTACAGATCCCGCGTCGACTAAATTGGTAAAACCTAGATCGCGAGCGAGACCAAAGCTAAGTTAAAGCTCAGACGTTACACTTAACATCCCAGATAAAAACTCTCACTCACTGGACCTTGCGCTGGCTATATGGATGTGCTCCAGAGGCCGCGCGGGGACAGTAAGAGCGGGTCCATCCTGGACAATACGAAAGGTACGAGTGGCAGAGAAATGGGCTAATCAGCGTCCAACAGGCTGTACCATATCGTGCTCCACGATTAACAATCGTGCAAGAGACAAGAAGGTACACAAGGACGCCTACGTGGAACCAATCAGAGGGCAGCGACACCTGCCCCATGATCTCCACTCACCTGCTGATGTTAGAGAGACAACAAGGACGACAACCAAGACACATGGCTCCACTCAAGGTGCGCCAGCTCCGTTAACCTTCTAGAAACACTAACGGTCGTGACAGAAGTGACAAGAAGGATATTCCTTGTCGTCGACTCCAGGCCCAAGGCCCATCAGCCCATCTCCTTCTACACTACTCCGGCTATAAATAGGGACCTTCATGTACAGGTTAATTCATTCTGTTCTCTACTTTCTCACCATTAATCACACGCTTATTCTCTCAAAACAAATACTTATTCACACCGGAGAGTGGTTAAGAGGGAAACCCCAATATTCCCCTCTTAACGAGCTTAACGGGGTGTTGATTGTTTTGCAGGGAGATCAAAGCGTTAGCTCAGGAAGGATTAAGAAGATTAACCTCTATGGTTGAAACATAAACCAAACTAATAACCTAAAATTAGTTCAGTGTTTCTTCATTTACATATTTCTTGGATTGAGATACCTTTATCAAGGAGTATTATCTATTATCTATCTCTATTAATTGATAACATGCGAATGAATAGTGACTAATAGGGACTTTGTCTTTTCTTCTTTTTATTTTTATTACTTATTCAGGTTTTAAATTTACCCTTTACACTCAAAATTATCTATCTCTGTTAATTGATAACATGCGAATGAATAGTGACTAATAGGGACTTTGTCTTTTCTTCTTTTTATTTTTATTACTTATTCAGGTTTTAAATTTACCCTTTACACTCAAAATTATCTATTATCTATCTGTATTAATTGATAACATACGAATGAATAGTGACTAATAGGGACTTTGTCTTTTCTTCTTTTTATTTTTATTACTTATTCAGGTTTTAAATTTACCCTTTACACTCAAAATATATACGTCTTCAAGCAAATAGTTTTATTTCCGTATATAACTTTCATTCATTAGTTTTTTTTACAAAAAAAACTAAATACATGAGCTGGTAAAGACATCAGTAACAAATTGGTACTATTAGAACCGTTAATGGTATTCGTTTACTATGGTTTTCATTCGGTGTAAACCATCCGTAGACATCCTCATGGACTTAACACGGCTTTCTTTTTAAGTTTTCTCTTTAGGTTGCTATATCGAGCGTCCGTCCTATACATTGATACTGTAATGAACCGGGCCAATATTGACTAGATTCCTGCCATTAACGTTAATTTTTCCACTGTGTCTACGATCCATGTAAAATTTATTAAAAATCGGGTCACCCTTGTCGTGAAGTGCGGGTGTAACCCGCTAGTTATTATTCATTTTGTTATAATAAAATATCCTCAACATTTGGTATTAATATTTAGAAATATGATATAGACACAAATGTCGTTTCGTCTTTAGTAGGATTGGTTTTGCAATTCAAAAGTAGGTTGCGGCGCAGCTTGTTGTCCGTTTACCTGCCACTTGTTTGTAATTTGCTACTTTGGTATTTTAATGTGGCTAATCAAATTTGTCATGAAAAAAAAAATTAACAAAGGAGGGTGTAATTGTTAATATATTGAAAGTAATGTGTATGATGTGAAATTGAATATGAACAAGTAGGTGTATCCTAGCTGTCTGAAGTGGAGTCTCCATGATTGAACACAACTCCACTATAATAACCAATGGCGGTGCCAGTGAACGTGTGACCATAATGCAGTAACCGCGTTCCATGTCACCAATTAAACTACTGCAAACAACATGAACTATCTGACATCTGTAATCCTGATGTTTCATTGGATATCTATCTTTCTTAAACCATAGATACGATTCTCATTTCTTCAACTTGTTATGTTTTTTAAACATTTTAGAAAAGAACAAACAAATAATGAGATTTCTAAAATAATTTTACATAATTAAACATCACTCGTTTTCAGGGTTGACAGTGGCGGAGCTAGCCCACTAATTTAGGGGTATTCTGAATTTTTTTTACCATGCAATCATACAATAAAAAAATGATAATCAATGAAATAGAACAAATACCTAATAAATTTGTACTCTTCTTTTAACTTGAAATCGTTCCATTAGATCGTCGTCTTTTACTTTATCAAAAATTTCTTTTTCAACCGCACAAACCATAGCATTGTTCAAATATTCCAGGCTCATTCGATTGCGTAAATTCGTCTTAACAAGCTTCAATTTAGAAAAAAACATCTTTTAACGGTTGTGGTTGCAACAGGTAAAACAAAACTAACTTCACTAACCGATAAACGAAAGGACAAGAACTATGTGTTCCGGCTTCCACCATAAAACGAGCAAAATCACTTATTCAATTATAATATTGTTTTGTGTCTTGGGCTAACTTTATCAATTATATTTAGGGCATTCTTTCAATTCTATTATTGTTAATTCGGGCTTATTTTATCATTTGGGCTTAATTATTATACAAGTTTTCGGGTTGTAAAATGTTTGGGCTTATAAAAAAATAAGATTTTAGCAATATAAAGTATCCTATTTTTGGTGAGGAGTATCGTATTTTTGAGGGGTATCATTTGTATAAAACCTGAAAAAAACACTACGAATAGGGGGTTGAGCCGTAGCCCGTGCTACGGCTCCTAACCTTTTGGTTCCGTCCCTGGGGGCGGACCTATATGTTCTTGTGGGTGGGTAGGCGCACCCATTGAAAAAAAAATTAATGTATTTTTAGGCAAAAAACTCGAGCGCACCCCTTGAAAATATGGTTCAACCCTTCCTCCACACCCCCATCAAATAATTCTTGGGTCCGCAAGTGCTCGTTTTATAAGAATGAGGAGCTATTTGGAGAGCTGGCAGATTTATTTCTTCGCCAATTTGACAAATAGAAGCGGGGATAGAACATGTCAAAACTTTAAACACGTGTATGTTGGGCTACGATTGAAGTTACAGGACTCACGATTAGGCGACAGAAGGTCTCGATAAGCCAGATTAATTTTCCTTTAAAAATATTATTCTTGTTTCGTTTGATTCCGCTGTGTATGTACCCGGAAAAATAAACACATGGCAAAAGTTATATATACGTTAGATTCACGTATTTAAAGATCGTTATGATGAAACGTTTTTATAAAATCGATTTGGGAGAAAATTTTATCCAAAATTGGAACTGACTTGAAAGTTTTGTTGAAAAATAATTATTTTTAATGAAGTTGATTATTGTATTGAAATTTTGATGAAAGTTTTAAATTCATTAATTATACAATTTAATCTTGCTAAATGCAAGATTAATTTGTTTAGGCTACATGGTATGATGACTATCCTTTCTTGAAGGATGATCCGTCACCTAGGTGCCACATCATAGTCATGTTACATTCACATATTTCAACATAGTTATGGTGAAACCGATTTGGTCACATATTTCAAGATAGTTATGGTAAACCTTGTGATTTATGAAGTCATGGTTTAATTTTATAAAAATAAAAAGTGGACTTTTTAAAACCATGAGAATGATGTTATGATTAATGGTTTGATTAGGGAGTGAGGGTGAGTTGTAGGTATATTCCGTCTGCCCCACGGTGGATTCCACATTAATGGCTAATAATGCAAGCAACAAATCTGGTTTTTAACAACAAGATTCGAGAATAGGTCGAAATATAAACACGTTTGATGGGCAAAATGGTGTAATTTTGTAATTATGTAGTTGTTTGTGGCCACTCAGTTTTCGGGTTGGTGTTAGCAAAACAAACACGAGAACCCAGGGATTAACATGGTTCGGTTTCGTTGTGAAACCTATACCTATGGGCTACAACCGAAATCTTTATTATTTTCTGCCTCTCACCACTCGTGATGAATAATTACAAGAACAAGACACCAATAGTCGTAGCCCCCGACCCCCTGCCCCGGGAGGCGGGTGCCGCGGGCATCGCGCACAGCTAGTGGTATCGGTGTTTATTAATTTGGCAGCGGAATACATCAGGACCGTAGTTAGGAAATATTTTTATCAGAGTTAAGCACCAAACTTATTATAACAAATCATTGGGGTAAAACCCAAGTTCATTTGACAATACATTTTGTAGGGATAAACCCTAATTATTGAAAATAAAAACTTCTTTTTTATTTAGGTAACTTTTATAGCCACTTTTCCAAGTCTTCAGTGCTCTCTCCAGCTGGCTTCTATTGGCTTTCACATTTTGTTACCTGAAACGCGTTTTAAAAACATTTTATCAGCAAGAAATACTGGCAAATACATTCCATTTTTGTAAAGCATCAGTTGTTACATATTACAGTATTAAGGGCAATTACAATGTTTATATCTACACAATTACTCGTTCAGTACGTGTCACTCGACGGATTTGCGACTATGGTCATATCACACATTGGATACCCATGCCCAATTGTGAAGGTTATCAAGTATTGTATATAAAGCCGTCCCCGAAAACTCTTGAAAAAAATTAGACCTCGGGCGACGAAAAGAACTGGGCCCAAAATTATGGTTAAGGGTAAATGAATTACAAAAATAAAAACTAGTGATGGAGCAAAGAATCGAACTTGAGACATTTACATTGTTTTGAGATGGTTTTGCCACTAGACCACCAATACTTTTTTGCATAATAGACGGAAAAATATACTAAATATATAATTTAATAAAATATATACAAGCTTATATAGACTTTTCGGGCCCTTTGAAATTTTGGGCCTCGGGCGTCGGCACGGGTTTGCCGGGCCCAGAGCCGGCCCTGATACAAACCCCATAATACTGGCAGCAATTGAAGAATTGCACAGACTTAATCACTGTAATTGTATTTGAAAACATTTGATTTTTTGGTAAAACAATTTGACTCATAAAAATTATTTATAAAAGAGAAATGTACTCGCATTGTTGACTTAGGTGATACTATTATAGCTTCCTGGTGATTCTTCTGGTTATTATCTATTAAAATTAAACAATGCACAAATGTTAGTAAAATAACCCAAATCACACTAACCGTACAACTCGAGACAGAACTCCAATGACTGAGTTAGGGAGAGCCTTGACATGCATTACGGAGGCCTAGATCAATCGGGTGTAACACGAGACAGAACTCCAACGACTGAGTCAGGCAGATCCTTGACGATCTCGTGCTACTTTTAGTCTTTCCTTGACTTGAATTATCTTATCCGTTGTTTCTTGCACTATCTCTGGTCCAGATAATTGCTTTTCTCCGATTTCTACCCAACAGACCGAAGTTCTGCACTTCCGTCCATAAAGTGCTTCAAATGGTGCAGCATTAATATTAGTATGATAGCTGTTATGGTAGGAAAATTCTATTAATGGTAAATGGTCGTCCCAATTTCCTCATAAATCAATTACACAGGCTCTAAGCATATCTTCCATTGTCTGAATCGTCCTTTCGCTTTGTCCGTCTGTTTGAGGATGATAAGCTGGGCTTAGATTTAACCTGGTTCCCATCGCTTTTTAGAAACTTGTCCAAAAATGAGAAGTAAAACGGCTATCTCTATCAGATACAATAGATAAAGGAATTCCATGTAATGAAACTACTTCATTAACATATAGCTTGGCTAACTGTTCCATACTGAAAGTTTCCTTCATAGGTAAGAAATGAGCAGATTTGGTCAATCTGTCTACAATCACCCAGAATGTATCAATTCCTTTTCTTGTCTTGGGTAATTTGGTAACAAAGTCCATTGTTATCAATTCCCATTTCCATATTGGCATCTCTAATTGTTGCAATAATCCTGAGAGTTTTCGATGTTCAGCTTTAACTTGTGAACATGTTAGACATTTAGCAACGTAGTTTGCTATATCCTTTTTCATTCCTATCCACCAGAAATTCTTTCTTAGATCTTGATACATCTTATCACTACCGGGATGTATTGTATACTTAGACTTATGAGCTTCTTCTAGAATTCTGTGGCGTAGGTTTCATTGTTTAGGTATCCACATTCTTTTCTTATGGTACTTCCAAATTCCATATGTTCCTTGTTCTTACTCCTTAATCATTCCTTTTAAACTTTCAGCATCGTCCTTGATTACTGTTTCCTGTACCTTTCTAATTTGATCATTTAAATATACTTGTAGATTTAACCTGAGAGAACGTACTCGTTTCGGCTTCTCATGATACTTTCGACTTAAAGCATCAGTTACTACATTTGCTTTCCCAGCATGATATCGAATATCACAATCATAATCACTAAGAACTTCCATCCAGCGTCTCTGTCTCATATTTAATTCTTTTTGCCCAAAAATATACCTTAAACTCTTATGATCGGTGAAGACAACAAATTTATTTCCATATAAATAGTGTCTCCAAATCTTAAGGGCAAAAACTATGGCTCCTAACTCTAGATCATGGGGATCATGGGTTGTGTAATTCTCTTCATGTTTCTTAAGTTGTCTAGAGGCATAAGCTATAACCTTTTGACGTTGCATCAACACACATCCATATCCTAACTTAGACGCATCACAATAGACTATAAAGTCTTCAGTTCCTTCAGGTAATGCGAGTATGGGTGCGTTGGTTAATCTTTGCTTAAGAATCTTAAAAGCTTCATCATGTTTCGGTCCCCATTCAAACTTAACTGATTTGTAGGTCAGTTTGGTTAATGGAATGGCTATTCTAGAGAAATCTTGGATAAATCGTCTATTATATCCTGCCAATCCAAAAAAACTTCTTACTTCTGTTGGCGATTCAGGGACTTTCCACTTCGTAATTGGCTCGATCTTTGTGGGATCCACATTAATTCCTTAATGATTAACCTGAAGTCCAAGGATTTGCACTTCTTGTAACCAAAATTCACATTTTGAGAATTTAGCATAAAACTCTCTTTTCTCAAAAATGTCAGAAGTGTATGCAGATGCGCTGCATGTTCCTCTTTACTCTTAGAGTAAATTAGAATATCATCTATAAAAACAATTATGAATTTATCCAGGTATGGTTTACATATCCTGTTCATCATGTCCATAAATGCGGCTGGGGCATTGGTTAAACCAAATGGCATGACGGTAAATTCATAATGACCGTACCTTGTTCTGAAAGCAGTTTTAGGAATGTCATCTTCCTGTACTTCAGTTGATGATATCTTGAGCGTAAATTGATCTTAGAAAAGAATCGAACTCCTTGAAGTTGATCGAACAGATCATCGATTCCTGGTAGTGGGTACCGATTCTTAATCGTAACCTTGTTCAATTCTCGGTAATCAATGCACATACGCATCGATCCGTCTTTCTTCTTATCAAACAACACCGGTGCTCCCCACGGTGATGAACTTGGTTGTTTAAAACCTTTGTCAAGAAGTTCGTCCAAATGTTTCTTCAGTTCATGCATCTCCGTTGGTGCTAATCGACATTGTGCTTTGGCAATCGGTGTCGTTCCTGGTATTAGGTGAATTCTAAATTCAACCTCTCTATCAACCGGTAATCCAGGTAACTCTTCTGGAAAGACGTTTGTCGCAACCCCCGGCCCCTATCTCCTGGGATCGGGCGGACGCGAACTCAGATGTGGTGGTATCATTGGTTTATCATTAATTGGCAGCGGAAATTTCATCAGGACCGTAGTTAGGAAATATTTTATCAGAGTAAAATACCACATTTTCATATTAATAAACACATGGGTAAAACCCAAGTTTCCATTACAAACATGTTTATAGGGATAAACCCTATTTTATTGAATTTAAAACAACGTCTTTATTTAGGTAGCTTTTATAGCCACATTTTTCCAAGCCTTCAGTACTCTCCAGCAGGGTTCTAAATGGCTTTCACATTTTGTTACTTGAAATGCGTTTTAAAAACATTTGTCAGTGGGAAATACTGGTGAGTGAATCCCAGTTTAATCAAGAAGCATTTATCCTTTAACAGTATTGAGAGCAATCACAATGTTTATATCTACACAATTACTCATTCAGTATTGTCAATCCTGACTGGTGGGTCATATTACACATTGGCTATCTCGTTGTCCAATGGTAACGTGTTCCACATTTTGTATACAAAACCCCAACATACCGCCAGTAATTGAAGAATTACAAAGACTCAATCACTGCTAATCACATTGTAAATTATTTAAGGTTTTGTAAAAATAGTTTGTAAAAAGGTTTACAAAAAGGAGATTACTCACATTGCTACTTTAGACTTTTCTTGGTGGATTCCTGGTTATAATCTATTAATTAAACAATGCACGTGTGTTAGTATAATAACCAAATATTTACATTAGTAATACCCTCCCCGAGACGGCATTCCAACGACTACGTCGGGCAGAACCACAACAGCTTTTACGGAACCCTAGATCAATCGGGTTGCGTATCTAATACGTAACCGGGGTTATAATACTTACAACGGGGCAGAACTTCATTATTTTAGGGGGTATAACACCCGAAAATTAAGTATACTATGTAGAATTTCGAGAGAGAAAGTTGTTGTGAACGATTTCAAATGAACGGCCAATGCCATCTATTTATAGTGTTGATCTCGCAGTCTCTCGCGGCCCGCGAGGACTTAGGGGTGGTCTTACGCGGCCCGCGACATAGGGGTTCTAGCTGCGCTGATTCGAACTCGTAGACTTGACACGGATTGGGACACGTGGCGGCACCGGAGGTGTCCTGGTGGCCTAGCTTGTCGTGGCCCGCGACGGAGGTAGCTAGGGTCGTCGCTCCGCGCGAGAACCTCTGAAGTTTTGTTTTTATTTTATTTTTGTAAAATTAAAGGTATTTAGGGTCGTATTTAGTATACGAGGTGTATTTTAGGTCATATAGGGACATTCTAAATAAATTAGGGGTGTCGGAAATAATTTTGGAGGGTTGTTATATCCTCCCTACCTTGTTTTAGAACTCGTCCTCGAGGTCTACTGGAATAGGTGTGGATATCTCCTTTGCATCTCTGATTCAAGCTCCCAAGTGTACTCTGGTCCTCTCTTGGAGTCCCATTTAACTTTGACTAGTACCAGTCTCTTGTTTTTGAGATTCTTGACTTTCCTGTCTTCAATCTGTAGAGGTTTTTCTATAAACTTAAGTTTCTCATTTACCTCTATATCCTTAAGAGGTACTATTAGTGATTCATCGGCTAAACACTTCTTGGGTTTACATACATGAAATACATCATGTATTCCTGCCATTTCCTCTGGCAGTTGTAGTTGATAAGCTACAGGTCCTATTCTTTTAATAATTTCAAAAGGTCCAATATACCTGGGGCTTAGCTTTCCTCTTTTGATGAATCTTACCACTCCTTTCCAAGGAGAAACTTTTAATAAGACTTTGTCTCCGACCTGAAATTCCAATGGTTTTCGCCTAATATCAGAAATAGCTTTTCTGACGATCGCGTGCTGCTTTTAGTCGTTCCTTGACTTGAATAATCTTGTATGTTGTCTCTTGTACTATTTCTGGTCCAGATAATTGTTTTTCTCCAATTTCTGCCCATCAGATTGGGGTTTGGCACTTTCGTCCATAAAGTGCTTCAAATGGTGCAGCATTGATACTGGTATGATAGCTGTTGTTGTAGGAAAATTCTATTAATGGTAGGTGATTGTCCCAATTTCCTCCGAAATCCATTACACAAGCTCTAAGCATATCTTCCATTGTCTGAATCGTCCTTTCATTTTGTCCATCCGTTTGAGGATGATAAGCGGTGCTTAGATTCAACTTGGTTCCCATTTCTTTTTGGAAACTTGTCCAAAAATGAGAAGTAAAACGGTTATCTCTATTAGAAACAATTGATAAAGGAATTCCATTTAATGAAACTATTTCATTTACATACAATTTGGCTAGTTGTTTCGTACTGAAATTCTCCTACATTGGTAAGAAATGAGCAGATTTCGTTAGTCTATCTACAATCACCCAGATTGTATCATTACCTTTTTGTGTCTTGGGTAATTTGGTAACAAAGTCCATTGTTATCAATTCCCATTTCCATACAGGAATTTCCAATTGCTGTAATAAACCTGAGGGTTTCTGATGTTCAGCTTTGACCTGTGAACAAGTTAGACACTTGGCAACATAAGCTGCTATATCCTTTTTCATTCCTATCCACCAGAAATTCTTTCTTAAGTCTTGATACATTTTATCATTTCCAGGATGCATGGTATACTTAGACTTATGGGCTTCTTCTAATATACGGTGGCGTAGGTTTCCTAGTTTAGGTATCCACATTCTCTTCTTATGGAATCTCCAAATTCCATCTGTTCCGTGTTCTAATTCCTTAATCATTCCTTTCAACTTCTCAGTATCATCCTTGATTATTGATTCCTGTGCTTTTCTAATCTGTTCGTTTAAATCTATCTGCAGATTTAATTTAAGAGAACGTACTTTCTTTGGCTTTTCGTGATATTTTCGACTTAAAGCATCGGCTACTACGTTAGCTTTTCCTGCGTGATACTGCATATTACAATCGTAATCACTAAGTATCTCCATCCAGCGTCTTTGTCTCATTTTTAACTCTTTTTGCCCGAAAACATATCTTAAACTCTTATGATCGGTGAAAATGGTAAACTTACTACCATAAAGGTAATGTCTCCAAATTTTCAGGGCAAAAATGATAGCTCCTAATTCTAAATCATGGGTTGTATAATTTTCTTCATGATTCTTAAGTTGTCTAGATGCGTAGGCTATAACCTTTTGATGTTGCATTAATACACATCCATAACCTAATTTAGAAGCATCACAATAAATTATAAAATCTTCAGTTCCTTCTGGTAATGCTAATATGGGTGCGTTGGTTAATCTTTGCTTAAGGATTCTAAAGGCTTCTTCTTGTTTTGATCCCCATTCAAACTTAACAGATTTACAGGTTAGCTTAGTTAAGGGAATGGCTATTCTAGAAAAAATCTCGAATAAATCTTCTATAATAACTGGCTAATCCTAAGAAACTTCTAACCTCAGTTGGTGACTCAGGGGTTTTCCATTTGGTAATTGCCTCGATTTTGGTAGGATCCACATGAATTCCTTCATGGTTAACTAAATGTCCAAGAAACTGTACCTGTTCTAACCAGAATTCACACTTAGAAAACTTTGCATAAAGCTTTTCTTTTCTTAGCAAATTTAGGAGTGCATGCAGATGCGATGCATGTTCCTTTTTACTCTGAGAGTAAATGAGAATATCATCTATAAAGACAATTATGAACTTATCCAAATATGGCTTACATATTCGGTTCATCATGTCTATAAATGCGGCTGGGGCATTGGTTAAACCAAATGGCATGACAGTAAATTCATAATGGACATACCTGGTTCTAAATGCGGTCTTAGGAATGTCCTCTTCCTGTACCTTTAATTGATGATATCCTGAATGTAAGTCGATTTTTGAGAAAAATCGAGCTCCTTGCAATTGATCAAATAAATCATCGATCCTTGGTAATGGATACCGATTTTTAATCGTGACTTTGTTCAACTCACGGTAATCAATGCACATACGCATCGATCCGTCTTTCTTTTTGACAAATAAGATCGGTGCTCCCCATGGCGATGAACTTGGTTGTATGAATCCTTTTTCCAAGAGTTCGTCTAACTGTTTCTTTAGCTCTTGCATTTCTGCGGGTGCTAAACGATAAGGTGATTTAGCAATCGGTGCTGTTCCGGGTAGCAGATGGATTCTGAACTCGACTTCTCTATCCGGCGGTAGCACTGGTAACTCTTCTGGAAATACATCTGAAAATTGAGATACTATAGGGATATCTTTTAATTCCTTTCCTTCAGTGTTAATGATTATAGAAATCATATACACTAATGATCCTTTCCTAGCATAACTTGTTGTTTTCATCATAGAGATGAATTTTGTGGATCTAGTTGGCTTGTCTCCTTTAATTGTGATCTTTTCACCTTTTGGTGAATTTACTTGTATTGACTTTTGATCACATAAAATACTGGCTTTATTGGTTATTAACCAATCCATTCCTAATACAACATCAAATCCTGCCAGATTCATTGGGTAAAGGTTTGCAATAAACTTTTGATTTAGAAATTCTATTCTTACTCCCAGCAAGATTTCGGTAATCTTAATGGTTTCTCCATTCGCTATTTCTACTAAACATTCTTGTTGAAGTTTAGTTAATGGTTGATTGAGAAGTTTGCAAAATGAAGTATTAATAAAACTTTGGTTCGCACCAGAGTCAAATAATACTTTGGCAAAAACATCATTAACTAAAAACGTACCAGCAATCACATCCGGAATCATTTTGGCTTCTTCTGCAGTCAGAACAAATGTTCTAGCATTCTTAGTATTCTTGGTGTTTATTGTTGGGGCTAATTTCGGGCAGTTTGGCTTGATATGACCTCACTCTCCACAATTGTAGCATATCTTATTGGTGGGTTTCTTCCTGCAGTCTTCTTCCTTGTGTCCAGATATTTTACAAAAAATGCAGTATATGGAGCATCTCCCAGAATGCTTCCTTTTGCAATATTTGCAATAAGGTGCAGAAGTAGAACCTACATTTTTCCCACGGTTGGAATTACCGTAGCGAAATTCCTGGGTAAGTTTTTGAGCTAGGTTCTTCTTGAGTACGTACCAGTTCATATGTCAAGGTATTAGCTAGTTCTACTGCTTCTTCTATGGTTTGTGGTCTAGCTCCCTTGACTACATGCCTAATTTCACTGATTAATCCCCAGATGTAACGGGAAATTAACACTGGTTCAGGTGATGCTAGGGTTGGCACTATTCTAGCATATTCAAAGAATGTAGTAGTGTAACCCTTACTATCTACTCCAGTCATTCTTAAGTTTAAGAATTTATTTGCTATATGTTCCTTTTCATTGGGAGGACATAATTTCCTTTCTATCGTATCCTTAAAATCGTTCCATTCCATGCCATAAACCCTGTCACTTCCTCTAGATTGGAGGATAGTGTTCCACCATTCTAACGATGCATTTTTAAACAGATTGGAAGCACACATTATCTTATCTTCTTCTGCGCATTTGCTTATTTTTAGGACTGCCTCAGTCTTTTATATCCAACGTAGAGCTGCAATGGGCCCTTCATTGCCAGAGAATTCTATTGGTTTACAGGACCAGAATTCTTTGTAAGAACAACTATAAGACATGGTTCTTCTTCTTTTTGGGATTGGCATTTGAAAAATGGGTCCATTGTGCACGTTGTGACTAGGTTTCGTATGGGTTCGCTTACTCCCATTACCACTTTTATTATTATTTTCTGCGTCCCTAACATTTTGGATAATAGCTGGCATGGCATCCCTAATTCCTTGGCTTACAATGTGTCAAATTTCACTGTTATTTATTTGATTTTCATTATTCTGGTTTTCCTGATTTGCTGCATCGGCCATCTGGATTTTAAATAATTACCAAGTATTAATATCGTATGAAAATATCCAATGCACCAATCACACAACAAGCATGTTGATCCAAAATCATCGAACACTGCGACTTACTCTATTTTATAATAGGCATCTGTATTTATTACAAATACAACTGGAATTAAAATACAATACTAATATGCATCACTAACCACAAGATGGTCTATACTACAATATATTATTATTATATAAGAATTTTTTTTCATACACACACACACACACACACACACATATATATATATATATTATTCTTAATGATAGGGGTTCATCCAAAATTCCATATTACGCTCGTCATATTTCCAGACGAGTCGTTCCCCTATTTGCCTCATCATCTCACTTTCTTCTAAAATCTCCTCACCAAAGGTTCGGAGTTCTTGCACATTCTCTGTGCTCATGGGTGGTGCAGGTGTGACAACTGTCAAAAAGTGAGGTATCCGTACAATTAATTAACCATGATTAGTGCTTAATGACTGTGCTGAATTTGCAATTAACTGCTTTCTAATTACTGCCATATACATAGATGTGCATCATACATTGTTTAATGTCATACCAATATTGCCTGAAAGCTTTATTGCCTCAAATGATGCATTAAGTACAGTTTGCACAGTTATCTGATAAATCAGGAAAATGCTGATAGAACTCAGCACATAGACAGACAGTGCATTGAGACACAGAATGAGCCAGAAACTAAGTACCGCACTAGTGTAGTGTGTAGGAAAGTAAGGATCACAAAACTGCCTTGCTAGTGATAGTTTAAGTGCCGGAAAGTGCCTAAAACTCACCCAAAGTGCTGAATTTAGCAAAATTCAGCAAAAATCAGCATTTTAACAATCTAATTTTATGCAGAAATATGGTTAAATGGTCCTGAATGCTTTCCTAAGTGTCGGGAATGAAAAGTGTCACAAAAAGGTACATAAAGCACACTAAACTGCAAGTTTAGCACGTTAACAAACCAGTAACCAACCGAACAACCGGACACTACCCGAAATATCAAATTTATACTAGAAGCACTGTTTTAACATTTCCAAGCTAGTTATGGTCCCCGAACACCATAACACCTCCTAAAAATATCTAATAACTAGAACATGTAACTAATACTTGGATTTAAACTAGTAAGAAACTAACTCGGTTAAAACCTATGCTAGACCCCCCCCCCCCACCTATTTACGACCAACATGGCCCCCACACAAGGATTTTCTTTGAATATTTAATTGGATTATGTTTGTGCTTTGTGCAACATATTATACAAGAGTTAAATTGGAAGTATGGTTATAAGAAGAACTTGTGGGATCATAAGCTCATAACAACACACACTAGAACACACACCTTCTCCTCTCTTCCTCTCTCTTGTTCTCGGCCGACCCCAAGCACACCCACCTCCACCGTCATTTAACCTTCATCACTCATTCTACATACTTACAAGGGTGCTAGAGATCATACAAAGAAGCTAGGAGCTTGTGGAAGATCAACGACCTCTCTTGTTTGCTTTTATCCACTTGTTTTCTACACTTGAATCATCCCTAGCCTTGAGCTAGTGGTAAGAACCTTGTACACTCCATTTTACTTCCATTTTTAGTGGTTAAATAAGAATCATAATCAAAAACTTGAAGAACACTAAAGATCATAAGAATGAAACTTGAACATAAGCATGTTTAATGAAGTAATCTTGATGAATATAAGTTGTTATGCTTGTTGATCATTGATTGTTTGTAGAAATGATGTGGATCATCATAAGATCTTGCTAGATCATGATTAAAAACATAATCTAGTAAGATGAGAAAGTAGAAATATGATAGGATGATGGAGCATCCACATATGAATCATGAACTTGAATGACTAAATGGATTTCTTGAAAAATAATGATCAAAGTGAGTAGTAACACTTATGGATCTAAAGATTTATTGATGATTTCTAAAAGAAACCAAGTTAAAAATATAAGTTTTGTTAAATCTTGGTTCTTACATAAACAAATCTTATTTTTAGTGGCTAAACAAGTGTAGAAACACTTGTGTAACAAGAAGAATGCATAAAGAAATATTTTTAGAAAATGTGACAAGAAGTTGTAAACATCTAACTTCTTTAAAAATGAAGTTTTTGAAGAACTAATCGCATTTTAAAGGGTAACAAGACTTACTAAGAACACTAGTAAGTTACTACAAATCTTTACAAATATTCAAGTTCATGAAGTAGTAGAATATGCATGATTTTGGCAAAATTGGTAAGTAAAGGTTGTTTGTTGATGATTGTGATGATTTTTACAAAAGAAAATGATATGCTTGAAAGCATGGAAACCTCCATTTTTAGGGGAAACTATGGCAAAATTTTCTAAAAATCCAAACACTTAGAAAAATATTTATTAACCTACACTTACAAGTGTATTTCAAACCTTAAATTGTTACAAAAACTTTGCCATAGATTTTGTCACAAAAATATAAAAATTGAAGGTTGGTTTTCATAAATAAAAATGGCTAAATATGTATTTAGGAAAAATATGTATTTAGAAGTCATATGTATGTGATTATTTGTATACATTGTGTGTTAGTTATATTATTTTACGACTTCAAATAATATAACTCACAAAAATACCAAGAATTACCATCCAAAATTCCAAGGAATAAATGTACAAGCTATACACAAAATATTGGTAAAACCAAACCAAGTAATATAACTCACAAGAATATTCCGGAAATTTATTCGCAAGTATATATTTGGTGAATGATATTTTGGACACTAAGGAAACAAAAATATGATTTTTACAATTACTACAAAGGTATATCATATTTTTGACAAAGGAAAAATATATTATTTTGGCATGCATGAATATATATTTTTCTTGGAAAATTTTAGAGAATATATTATTTTTAAGAAATATATATTTTCTTACACAAACACGAAATACAATATTTTCGAGGTAAAAGATATAGTTTCACAAATAAATACAAAATATGTCATTTTTGAGAAAAATGTGTTTATATATATATTTTCCAAGCTAGACATGAAAATATATCATTTTTGAAATTTATAAGAGAATACAAATATTTTTGCCAAAGAAAAATTATAAATAATTTTCCTAAATAATATTTATTACAATATATATTTTGGAAGTATATATTGGTGGACTTTTATTAAAGATAATATTCCGGAAAATTAATACGAAATTAAGTATAAGAATACTTAATGAATACAATAAAAATACGTATTCTCATACGTATAAATACACACCGGAATACGACCCCGATACAAGGCAAAGATATACAAGTGAAAGATACCCCCATCATTGGGAAGGAATTACAAGTATAAATACTTGGGAAGTATTAAGTTACAATAATATTGTTTAACAATTATTCCAAAATTTATAATTATAATTTAAGTTAAAATATTTAATTATTTTAACAAATAAATATATAACTTGGAATAATATCGAAGACACAAAAGAATCGTAACTCAAAGACAATAATACAAAGTCAAGGCATGACCCGTTCGTCTAATAGATCATAGTACGTTGTAGGTAGTCGTGTTTATCCGAAGGAGCTTGAGTTACAGTGACTGAAGACGCAAGACTGTGAGTTCATGTCCCCCTTTCTTTAAACTGTTTTGTTTTATAACTTCGGGGGTGAAGTACATGTTACAAAATGATTACAAATAATTACAATTGGTATGGTTAGCTTGGAAAGTACAGTAGATCATGTGAATGGGTAGGCACACTCTTAAGACCATTAATCCTCGTGTTAGGACCGAGGGGCATGAGTGATAGATCTATTTGGGTGTAGTGAGCCCACACCCATGTGGACCAGGGTTTGGCCCATGAGGTGACTATGTCTTACAGCCAGAGGCCCGATACAAATCTGCTAGGTTTGAGCCTTCCTACGCCGTTGCACGCATGTTAATGGCCTTGCAAACCATTAATCGATCTGTTTCCTTGTTTTGCTTTCATACCAGGGTTTACAAACATACATACATACATACAATGATTACAAGGTTTTATTCATACACACAAATAAACACATGAACTCGCTCAACTTTTGTTGATGTTTTCAAAATACATGTATTTCAGGGAATTAGTTGTGGATCTGGCGGGCGTTCGGAAGTTCCAAGTGTGGTTTAAGAATAAAAGATGTCATCCATGGTCTTCGGGTTTGGTTAGGGTGTCTTACTCCTGGACGAGACACGTCTTCCGAATCCTGGTTTTATTTAATGTCATCTGTCGAGTCTTTGTGAACTCTTAAACAAGTTGCATGGTTTGTACTCGAATTTGAATGTCTATGTTTTAAGACAATGTTGTTATGCTTTTAAACTTAATTAATGGATGACCATCTATGGTTTTTATCATATAGTTTTTGTTATGATTGAATGCAATGGTATTAAGAAAGTCACACCATAATCACGCTTCCGCAAAAAGTCAGGGTGTGACAGCTTGGTATCAGAGCTTCGATTGTAGCGAACTAGGATTCCTTCTCGAGTCTAGACTATAATCATTAGGGCTCTCACGAAAATACTTTTACAACATGTTTTCATTGCATACACGGAACGCCCAGATCCAGGAAAACAAACATTTTTACCAACGAAAAGACACGAAACACATTTCAAGGTTTATGTTTATGGTTCAGTCTGAGAGACTGGGTGGTTCAGTCGGAGAGACTGGTTGGTTTAGTCTGAGAGACTAGGGTGTTTAATCTGGGAGAGTAGTTGGTTTAGTCTGGGAGACTAGGAAGGATACATGATTACATGATTGATTACATGCTTAATGTTAGTAGTTAATATATGTGCATACATTATGATTGTTTTGTTACAAACACCATGTCATCATCCGAGAGTGGATTATCTGATACTGATGACCCCATGGCTATTGTTTCTGACGATGAGATCGTTCCTGAGCCAGAGATCTTTACCTCCGATACCGAGAGTGACCCGGAGATGATGTCCGACGACGACGACGACTTTCAGTCGTTTGCGCTGCTTGACTTTGGTGATGATTTACCGCATGTTGATGGTATCCCCGACGAGGATCCCTTTCTTATTCCTATTCCTGTCCAGGGCCATCTCATCCTCGGACATCCCGATGGTGAGCATGTCGTGGCACCGATCCTCTCCCCTATGCCTCTTGCGGCCATTCCTTTCGAGGATTTGCCTCTTGACTACTTTTTTGATGATGTTGATCTTTTTGTTGATGGTCCCCCTGATGATGCCAAGGGTGATGGAGTTTTGGCGGAGGATGTCATTGCTTTTCCCCTCATTGAGATTCCTGTTATCGAGATATCTTCTGATTCTAGTCTTCACTCTGTTTCAGATTCCTTTGAGTCTGTGACTTCTTCGGCCTTACGGGCAATTGGATTGCAGCGTTACCCTACTGATTCTGATGATGATACGGCCTCGTCAGCCGCACCATCCCCTCCATATGACTTTAAGCTTGATCTTGAGCTAGACTTTGTTCCTGATGATCAGCCCGATGCTGCACCTGCTGATCCTGAGCTGATACCTGCTGACCCTGAGCCTTTGCCTGATCTTGATCCTATTCCATTTGGCTTACCTGACATTGCACCTCTCATACCTGATCCAGTTCCTGCACCCATTAACCCTCCAGCTATTGAGGCGTTTGTTCCTCCACCTACACCTGTTGACCCTCCTGTTATGGAGCCAGTCATACCTCCACTTGCACCCGCACCCACTGATGTTGCTCCTTTTCACCCAGTAGAGTCTGATGTTCATTGTGACGATCTACCTATTGTATTCTTGCAGGATATACTCGCACCCCGTCCAGGGGATGGCCTTTTTAGCCAGCATCCTAGCCATGACCCACATGTGTCAGCAGCTTTCCCTCACATGCCTCAGTATATACCTACTACTCATTTTACTTATTTACCACTGGATGAGCCACTTAGATGGTTCCCACCGTACACCATGCCGATTTCTGACCCTTACCATCCCTCGCACTTTACTGGATATACACGGGATGATATGCTTTTATCACTTCAGCTGCAGTTCGAGATGATGAGTCACAGGATTATGGAGCTTGAGTCGATTCCACGTCCCCCACCTTGTTCATGTCCGTCACCTTTTGCGACTCCACCTGTTCCACTTTTGCCTTATCCAGATTTTGATGTTCGATTCCTGACTGCCGAGCAGCAGATCAGTTATCTATTGCGTCATGTTTATGATCTTGAGGAGGAGCTAGCGCATGTGCGCAGCTTGCTTTTTGTTCCTCCACCTCCTCCTCCACGACCATCAGCATATTCGGTTTTTGGTTTTATGTAGGTAGCTTGCTTTTGATGAGAGCACCGCTATTGAGCTGAGCTAGTGAAGCCTTTTTAGAGACCACCTTTTTTACTGTATGACTTATGGTAGATTGATAGACATTTTGAACAAGGGTAATGTGACCCTGTGTTCCCCTTTTGATACGATATTTATGTAGAACATGTAACTGTAGTTGTGGTCGATGATTAATGAAAGCTCAATCGTAATGTTCTCATTAAATACGTTGTTAATTTACTTGTTTATGCTATGATTGCATGCTTACTTATGACAAACACTATTATATACATACTACTTATATACATAAGACCTGACCTATACAATCTTCTTTATAAAAGATGCCTCCTCAAAGAAACAATCAGTTGCCCTGATGTGCGTGAAGTGTGTTATGGTTTAATTGTTTATTTTAAGCCCTTTTACACTTTCTTTAGCCAAGTTTTAAATTTATAAAACACGATATTTACTAACACTAAACACACATATGGGCAAGTGCACCCATCGTGAGCCTAGTATAGTGTTGGTAAGATACCGAGGTCGTCCAAGGACACAAGAGCTTTTAGTACCGGTTTATCCTCAACGTCTAATCAAATCAAAAAGTTTAGAAAAAGGTTTTAAAGTAAGAAAAATAAAAACTAACTAAAATGCTAAAAATAAAAATAAAAATAAAACAGATAGACAAGATGAATCACTTGGCTCCGACTCATGTTTAGTGTAACCTTTGATTAGTTCCGCACTTTTGCACTTTTTAAGAGATTATCTTAGTTATTGTAGTAGGCCCCTCTTTTGAAGGTGACGTTACCCTCAACCCAGTAGTTTGAGTCAGCAAGGATACATTCCTAAATGGTCGGATTATTGAAAGATAATTAATTAAGTTATTAATGCATATTGTGGTAGGCCCCTCTTTTGAAGGTGACGTTACCCTCGGCTAAGTAGTCTGAGTCAGCAGGGATACAGTCCTAAGTAGCCGGGTTAAAGTATTAATAGTAGCTTACATATGAGGGGATCAAAGAGTTTGGACCCCCGCCATCCAATATCGTTAAGTATTGAAGGAGGTCCTACTAAATTTGACCCAGGTCCTTGTAGGATCTATACACTGAACAAGGCAAGACTTTTACCAAACCGTTCCCTTAACCCCCGACCAGGTAGCCAACATACCTCCATATAGACCGTGGAGATATGAATGGTGAAAATCTTTTATTTTATAGAGACAGTAAAAAAATGCCAAGACACCACGGACAAACGATAAGGAAAAATCACCTTCAACATAAGAAACTAGTTATTAAAGTCATTAATACATAACCAAGTTAAAAGTGCGAAAAGATTAAAAATAAAAAGTATTACACTAGACACTTTGTCTTCACCAAGTGATGTAAGAGACTTAGGCAAACATGGCCTTGATTGTCAAGAACTCTTACGATCAATCTTGGATCCCGAGACGACTCACACACTCTATGATGGACAATGGATGATGGTGGTGGATGATGGTGTTATGGCGGTGGTGGGTGGTGGCTGAAGTGTGAGAGAGGTGGTGTGCCAAGGGATGGTTTGAGCTTGAGCCAAGCACTCCTATTTATAGGCTGAACAGAAGCTCGGGCACGGCCCCGTGTCCAGTGGGCACGACCCCGTGTCCACATCCTTCTCTGTCTTCATTAATTGCTCTTGTCTGTATTAGTTGACCACGGCCCCGTGTCCGCTGGGCACGATCCCGTGTGCAGAAGCGTATCTGTACTATCAAGATTTGCCTGGATTCTGCGAATCTTATAGTTGACCACGGCCCCGTGTCCGCTGAGCACGGCCCCGTGGTGGGCGATGGAAGCTTCTACAACTTTGTCTTTTATGCTGACACTTGGGCACGCCCCCGTGCTCAGTGAGCACGGGGCGTGTTCAGCCTTCTGTTCTCTTGTTTTGCTTGGGAAGATGCTGTCGTGGGGTCGGGCATGTCACGTTTGTTCCTTTTCCTGTATTTATGTAAGATTTAGCTGCCTTTTTGCTTCTTTTGTTAATTTGAGCTCCTTTAATCCTGAAAATACAAAAGGAAGACAAAAGCACACTTTTTCCAACATTAGTACTAAAAAAGGGTTAGTTTTATGCCACAATTGATGTAATTTATATGTTGCATTTTGCACACATCAAATACCCCCACACTTGAATCTTTGCTTGTCCTCAAGCAAAACTCTTTATAATGTGGCTTTACACTCCCAAATGGAATGGTTAGAAGAGAAGGTTTTTGGGCTTGTCATAGAGTGTCGGGATTTCCAAGATTCTTTATTTAGCTTTATTTTTATTTGTTTACAATCCTATTCGTCATGATTTATTTAAAACTTTTCATAAGATAAATTACTTATTAGGGCATAACATGCCTCTTTAAATTTCCATTTATATACAAGTTCACATACCTCACGGGGGATCACTCAACACTCGGCCGAAGATGTATTTTAGTGAATCACTCGAGAGCGGCATGGAACTTACTCCTACCATAGGCTTGCCAAGCAATCAATCCTCCTCCTTTTTAACTATATACCTTTGTAAATATCAAGAGGACTTTTGAGTGAAGGGTTAGGCTTGGGTTAAAGGTAGGTGGTTGGGTTAATGGTTAGTAGAAAAGGGCGAAAAAAACGTAAAAGCGTCGGTTTTCGAAAGACTTTTTATTTTGGCAATTTTTTTTATTTTGATGAAGCTATTATTCAAACAAAGTTATTTTTGATGAACTTGTTTGTTTATTTCTTTTGCTTCATCAACAAAACATAATTTTTTTTTCAAAGTCAAACGAAAAACCGAGCTTGTTACTAAAACAAAGGGTTAGAAATAAAAAGGTTTTGGAGGGTGAAAGGATGTTTGGTTTGGGTTAAGAAATGAAAAAGGTTTAGGTTCAAAAGGGGTTAACTAGGGGGATTTTGGGTAAGTGGTAAAAAAGAAAAATAATGGTGTAGAAATAAAAATGGTTAGTCCTAATGCCTCCATCATTTACTTACTCGGGTTTAAGTTGGTAAGGACCGGGAGTGTATCGTCGTGGCAAGTTCTAGAGTCGTAAGAACCAAGCGGCTATTCACACAAGAAACGAAAAATGAGCATTTAGTTTAATGATATGTATCTGTATGCTCAATAAAGGCTCAAAACTCACTTTTGTGGGAATGGGTTTTTTATGTGATCAAGTATATATAATCAA